>CAJHQP010002339.1:0-88419 GCA_905132765.1 Moricandia arvensis | reverse complement strand
CTAATATAACATGATAGTCAATGAAGTTTGACACCTTTGTTGTCTCCGTTTCTCTAGAGAATATTGATTTCATAATGGTTAATCCATTGATTTAGGTAGTTTATGAAGTTTTATTAAATTAATTGTTGAACTTTTAGAAACGATGTCCATGTACCAAGAATAATTGTTTTCCATACATTAAAATAAATGTTGAATGTGGTCGGAAAATTTTAAACAACACTAAAGAGGATAAACTTTCATATATAGAGCATTTACCGAAAAACTCAATATTTTCATAGGGGTTAACCTACAGAGAAAATTTTTTTAAAAAAATCTGACAATATTATTTAATGCATAGTTGTATGTGGAATGGGGCAGATTATTGGTAGAATTTTTAAACAAATTTAAAGAGCGTAAACTTCAGTGTATAGAACATTTACAGAAAAACTCAATATTTTCGTAGGGGATAACCCATAAATTTTGAGAAAAATTCAAAAATTATGACAATCTTGTTTTAATGTATAATTGCATCCTATACTAAGATTGTATGATAGTCAATGAGGTTTGGCACCTTTGTTGTCTCAGTTTCTCTAGAGAATAGAGATTTCATAGTGGTTAATCCATTGATTTAGGTATTATATGAAGTTTTATTAAATTAATTGTTGAATTTTTAGAAACGATGTCCATTTACGATGAATAAATGTTTTCCATACAATAAAATAAATGTAGAATGTGGTTGGAAAATTTTAAACAACACTAAAGAGGATAAATTTTCATATAAAGAGCATTTACCGAAAAACATAATATTTTCGTAGGGGTTAACCTACAAATTCTAAGAAATTTTTTAAAAAAGTCTGACAATATTATTTAATGCATAGTTGTATGTGGAAGGGGGCAGAATGTTGGTAGAATTTTTAAACAACTCTAAAGAGAATAAACTTCAGTGTATAGAATATTTACAGAAAACTCAATATTTTCGTAGGGGTTAACCCACAAATTTTGAGAAAAATTCAAAAAATATGACAATCTTGTTTTAATGCATAATTGCGTCGTGTACTAATATTGTATGATTGTCAATGAGGTTTGGCACTTTTGTTGTTTCCGTTTCTCTAGGGAATAGAGATTTCATAATGGTTAATCCATTATTTAGGTATTATATGAAGTTTTATTAAATTAATTGTTGATAATTTAGAAACGATGTCCATGTACGACGAATAAATGTTTTCAATACATTAAAATAAATGTAGAATGTGGTTGGAAAATTTTAAACAACACTAAAGAGGATAAACTTTCATATATAGTGCATTTACCGAAATATTCAATATTTTCATAGGGGTTAACCACAAATTCTGAATTTTTTTTTAAAATATATATGACAATATTATTTAATGCATAGTTGTCTGTGGAAGGAGCAGAATATTGGTATAAGTTTTAAACAACTCTAAAGAGAACAAACTTAAGTGTATAGAACATTTACAGAAAAACTCAATATTTTCGTAGGGGATAACCCACAAAAAATATGACAATCTTGTTTTAATGTATAATTGCATCGTGTACTAATATGGCATGATGGTCAATGAGGTTTGTCACTTTTGTTGTCTCCGTTTCTCAAGAGAATAGAGATTTCATAAATGTTAGTCCATTGTTTTAGGTAGTTTATGAAGTTTTATTAAATTAATTGATGAACTTTTAGAAACGATGTCCATGTACCAAGAATAAATGTTTTACATACATTAAAATAAATGTAGAATGTGGTCGGAAAATTTTAAACAACACTAAAGAGGATAAACTTTCATATATAGAGCATATACCGAAAAACTCAATATTTTCATAGGGGTTAACCTACAGAGAATTTTTTTTTAAAAAATTCTGACAATATTATTTAATGCATAGTTGTATGTGGAATGGGGCAGATTATTGGTAGAATTTTTAAACAAATTTAAAGAGCGTAAACTTCAGTGTATAGAATATTTACAGAAAAACTCAATATTTTCGTAGGGGATAACCCATAAATTTTGAGAAAAATTCAAAAAATATGACAATCTTGTTTTAATGTATAATTGTATCGTATACTAATATTGTATGATAGTCAATGAGGTTTGGCACCTTTGTTGTCTCACTTTCTCTAGAGAATAGAGATTTCATAATGGTTAATCCATTGATTTAGGTATTATATGAAGTTTATTAAATTAATTGTTGAATTTTTAGAAACGATGTCCATTTACGATGAATAAATGTTTTCCATACATTAAAATAAATGTAGAATGTGGTTGGAAAATTCTAAACAACACTAAAGAGGATAAATTTTCATATATAGAGCATTTACCGAAAAACATAATATTTTCGTAGAGGTTAACCTACAAATTCTAAGAAATTTTTTAAAAAACGTCTGACAATATTATTTAATGCATAGTTGTATGTGGAAGGGGGCAGAATATTGGTAGAATTTTTAAACAACTCTAAAGAGAGTAAACTTCAGTGTATAGAAAATTTACAGAAAACTCAATATTTTCGTAGGGGTTAACCCACGAATTTTGAGAAAAATTCAAAAAATATGACAAGCTTGTTTTAATGCATAATTGCGTCGTGTACTAATATAACATGATAGTCAATGAGGTTTGGCACCTTTGTTGTCTCCGTTTCTCTAGGGAATAGAGATTTCATAATGGTTAATCCATTGATTTAGGTATTATATGAAGTTTTATTAAATTAATTGTGGAACTTTTAGAAACATGTCCATGTACGATGAATAAATGTTTTCCATACATTAAAATAAAAAACAAAAATTATGACAATCTTGTTTTAATACATAATTGCATCGTGTACTAATATGGCATGATGGTCAAAGAGGTTTGTCACTTTTTTGGTCTCCGTTTCTCTAGAGAATAAATATTTCATAAATGTTAGTCCATTGTTTTAGGTAGTTTATGAAGTTTTATTAAATTAATTGTTGAACTTTTAGAAACAATGTCCATGTACGACGAATAAATGTTTTCCATACATTAAAATAAATGTAGAATATGGTCGAAAAATTTTAAACAACACTAAAGAGGATAAACTTTCATATATAGAGCATTTACCGAAAAACACAATATTTTCGTAGGGGTTAACCTACAAATTCTGAGAATTTTTTTAAAAAAATCTGACAATATTTCCATATATTAAAATTAATGTAGAACGTGGTTGAAACTTTTTAAACTACACTAAAGAGGATAAATTTTCATATATTGAGCATTTACCGAAAACACAATATTTTCGTAGGAGTTAACCTACAAATTCTGAGAAAATTTTTTAAAAAAAAATCTGACAATATTATTTAATGCATAGTTGTATGTGGATGGGGGCAGAATATTGGTAGAATTTTCAAACAACTCTGAAGAGGGTAAACTTCAATGTATAGAACATTTACAGAAAAACTCAATATTTTCGTAGGGGGTTACCCACAAATTTTGGGAAAATTCAAAAATTATGACAAGCTTGTTTTAATGCATAATTGCGTCGTGTACTAATATAACATGATAGTCAATAAGGTTTGGCACCTTTGTTTTCTCCGTTTCTCTAGGGAATAGAGATTTCATAATGGTTAATCCATTGATTTAGGTATTATATGAAGTTTTATTAAATTAATTGTTGATTTTTTAAAAACGATGCCCATGTACGATGAATAAATGTTTTCCATACATTAAAATTAATGTAGAATGTGGTTGAAAATTTTTAAACTACACTAAAGAGGATAAATTTTCATATATAGAGCATTTACCGAAAAACTCAATATTTTCGTAGGGGTTAACCTACATATTCTGAGAAAATTTTAAAAAAAATCTGACAATATTATTTAATGCATAGTTGTATGTGGATGGGGGCAGAATATTGGTAGAATTTTTAAACTCTAAAGAGGGTAAAATTCAGTGTATAGAACATTTACAGAAAAACTCAATATTTTCGTAGGGGTTAACCCACAAGTTTTGAGAAAAATTCAAAAAATATGACAATCTTGTTTTAATGCATAATTGCGTCGTGTACTAATATTGTATGATAGTCAATGAGGTTTGGCACCTTTGTTTTCTCAGTTTCTCTAGAGAATAGAGATTTCATAGTGGTTAATCCATTGATTTAGGTATTATATGAAGTTTTTTTAAATTAATTGTTGAGCTTTTAGAAACGATGTCCATGTACGATTAATAAATGTTCTCCATATATTAAAATTAATGTAGAATTTGGTTGAAAATTTTTAAACTACACTAAAGAGGATAAATTTTCATATATAGAGCATTTACCGAAAAACTCAATATTTTCGTAGGGGGTTAACCTACAAATTCTGAGAAAAATTAAAAAAAAATCTGACAATATTATTTAATGCATAGTTGTATGTGGAAGGGGGCAGAATATTGGTAGAATTTTTAAACTCTAAAGAGGGTAAAATTCAGTGTATAGAACATTTACAAAAAAACTCAATATTTTCGTATGGGTTAACCCACAAGTTTTGAGAAAAATTCAAAAAATATGACAATCTTGTTTTAATGCATAATTGCGTCGTGTACTAATATAATATGATTTTCAATGAGGTTTGGCACTTTGTTGTCTCCGTTTCTCTAGGGAATAGAGATTTCATAATGGTTAATCCATTGATTTAGGTATTATATGAAGTTTTATTAAATTAATTGTGGAACTTTTAGAAACGATATCCATGTACGATGAATAAATGTTTTTCATACATAAATGTAGAATGTGGTTGGAAAATTTTAAACAACAATAAAGAGGATTAATTTTCATATTAGGGCATTTACCGAAAAACACAATATTTTCACAGGAGTTAACCTACAAATTCTGAGAAAATTTTAAAAAAATCTGACAATATTATTTACTGCATAGTTGTATGTGGAAGGGGGCAGAATATTGGTAGAATTTTTAAACAACTCTAAAGAGAGTAAACTTCAGTGTATAGAAAATTTACAGAAAACTCAATATTTTCGTAGGGGTTAACCCACGAATTTTGAGAAAAATTCAAAAAATATGACAAGCTTGTTTTAATGCATAATTGCGTCGTGTACTAATACAACATGATAGTCAATGAGGTTTGACACCTTTGTTGTCCTCGTTTCTCTAAGGAATAAAGATTTCATAATGGTTAATCCAATGATTTAGGTATTACATGAAATTTTATTAAATTAATTGTGGAACTTTTAGAAACATGTCCATGTACGATGAATAAATGTTTTCCATACATTAAAATAAATATAGAATGTGGTTGAAAAATTTTAAACAACACTAAAGAGGATGCATTTTCATATATAGAGCATTTACCGAAAAACACAATATTTTCGTATGGGTTAACCTACAAATTCTGAGAAATTTTTTAAAAAAATCTGACAATATTGTTTAATGCATAGTTTTATGTGGAAGGGGGCATAATATTGGTAGAATTTTTAAACAACTCTAAAGAGCGTAAACTTCAGTGTATAAAATATTTACAGAAAAACTCAATATTTTCGTAGGGAATAACCCATAAATTTTGAGAAAATTCAAAAAATATGACAATCTTGTTTTAATGTATAATTGCATCGTATACTAATATTGTATGATAGTCAATGAGGTTTGACACCTTTGTTGTCTCAGTTTCTCTAGAGAATAGAGATTTCATAGTGGTTAATCCATTGATTTAGGTATTATATGAAGTTTTATTAAATTAATTGTTGAATTTTTAGAAACGATGTCCATTTACGATGAATAAATATTTTCCATACATTAAAATAAATGTAGAATGTGGTTGGCAAATTTTAAACAACACTAAAGAGGATAAACTTTCATATATAGAGCATTTACCGAAAACATAATATTTTCGTAGGGGTTAACCTACAAATTCTAAGAAATTTTTTTTTAAAAATCTGACAATATTATTTAATGCATAGTTGTATGTGCAAGGGGGCAGAATATTGGTAAAATTTTTAAACAACTCTAAAGATAACAAACTTAAGTGTATAGAACATTTACAGAAAAACTCAATATTTTCGTAGGGGTTAACCCACAAATTTAAAAAAAAAAAATTATGACAATCTTGTTTTAATACATAATTGCATCGTGTACTAATATGGCATGATGGTCAATGAGGTTTGTCACTTTTTTATATCCGTTTCTCTAGAGAATAGAGATTTCATAAATGTTAGTCCATTGTTTTAGGTAGTTTATGAAGTTTTATTAAATTAATTGTTGAACTTTTAGAAACGATGTCCATGTACGACGAATAAATTTTTTCCATAAATTAAAATAAATGTAGAATGTGGTCGGAATATTTTAAACAACACTAAAGAGGATAAACTTTCATATATAGAGCATTTACCGAAAAACTGAATATTTTCATAGGGGTTAACCTACAAATTCTGAAAAAAAAATTTAAAACATCTGACAATATTGTTTAATGCATAGTTGTATGTGGAAGGGGGCAGAATATTGGTAGAATTTTTAAACAACTCTAAAGAGAGTAAACTTCAATGTAAAGAAAATTTACAGAAAACTCAATATTTTCGTAGGGGTTAACCACAAATTTTGAGAAAAATTCAAAAAATATGACAAGCTTGTTTTAATGCATAATTGCGTCGTGTACTAATATAACATGATAGTCAATGAAGTTTGGCACCTTTGTTGTCTCCGTTTCTCTAGGGAATAGAGATTTCATAATGGTTAATCCATTGATTTAGGTATTATATGAAGTTTTATTAAATTAATTGTGGAACTTTTAGAAACATGTCCATGTACGATGAATAAATGTTTTCCATACATTAAAATAAATGTAGAATGTGGTTGAAAAATTTTAAACAACACTAAAGAGGATAAATTTTCATATATAGAGCATTTACCGAAAAACACAATATTTTCGTAGGGGTTAACCTACAAATTCTGAGAAAATTTTTAAAAAAAAATCTGACAATATTGTTTAATGCATAGTTGTATGTGGAAGGGGGCAGAATTTTGGTAGAATTTTTAAACAACTCTAAAGAGCGTAAACTTCAGCGTATAGAACATTTACAGAAAAACTCAATATTTTCGTAGGGGTTAACCCACAAATTTTGAGAAAAAATCAAAAAATATGACAATCTTGTTTTAATACATAATTGCATCGTGTACTAATATGGCATGATGGTCAATGAGGTTTGACACCTTTTTTTTCTCAGTTTCTCTAGGGAATAGAGATTTCATAATGGTTAATCCATTATTTAGGTATTATATGAAGTTTTATTAAATTAATTGTTGAATTTTTGAAACGATGTCCATTTACGATGAATAATTGTTTTCCATACAATAAAATAAATGTAGAATGTGGTTGGAAAATTCTAAACAACACTAAAGAGGATAAATTTTCATATATAGAGCATTTACCGAAAAACATAATATTTTCGTAGGGGTTAACCTACAAATTCTAAGAAATTTTTTAAAAAAGTCCGACAATATTATTTAATGCATAGTTGTATGTGGAAGGGGGCAGAATATTGGTAGAATTTTTAAACAACTCTAAAGAGAGTAAACTTCAGTGTATAGAAAATTTACAGAAACTCAATATTTTCGTAGGGGTTAACCCACGAATTTTGAGAAAAATTCAAAAAATATGACAAGCTTGTTTTAATGCATAATTGCGTCGTCTACTAATATAACATGATAGTCAATGAGGTTTGGCACCTTTGTTGTCTCCGTTTCTCTAGGGAATAGAGATTTCATAATGGTTAATCCATCGATTTAGGTATTATATGAAGTTTTATTAAATTAATTGTGGAACTTTTAGAAACATGTCCATGTACAATGAATAAATATTTTAAATACATTAAAATAAATGTAGAATGTGGTTGAAAAATTTTAAACAACACTAAAGAGGATAAATTTTCATATATAGAGCATTTACCGAAAAACACAATATTTTCATATTAACCTACAAATTATGAGAAAATTTAAAAAAACAATCTGACAATATTGTTTAATGCATAGTTGTATGTGGAAGGGGGCAGAATTTTGGTAGAATTTTTAAACAACTCTACAGAGCGTAAACTTCAGTGTATAGAATATTTACAGAAAAACTCAATATTTTCGTAGGGGTGAACCCCCAAATTTTGAGAAAAATTCAAAAAATATGACAATCTTGTTTTAATGTATAATTGCATCGTATACTAATATTGTATGATAGTCAATGAGGTTTGGCACCTTTGTTGTCTCAGTTTCTCTAGAGAATAGAGATTTCATAAATGTTGTTTTAGGTAGTTTACGAAGTTTTATTAAATTAATTGGTGAACTTTTAGAAACGATGTCCATGTACGACGAATAAATTTTTTCCATACATTAAAATAAATGTAGAATGTGGTCGGAATATTTTAAACAACACTAAAGAGGATAAACTTTCATATATAGAGCATTTACCGAAAAACTGAATATTTTCATAGGGGTTAACCTACAAATTCTGAGAAAATTTTTTAAAAAAATCTGACAATATTGTTTAATGCATAGTTGTATGTGGAAGGGGACTGAATATTGATAGAATTTTTAAACAATTCTAAAGAGAGTAAACTTTAGTGTATAGAAAATTTACAAAAAACTCAATATTTTCGTAGGGGTTAACCCACAAATTTTGAGAAAAATTCAAAAAATATGACAAGCTTGTTTTAATGCATAATTGCGTCGTGTACTAATACAACATGATAGTCAATGAGGTTCGGCACCTTTGTTGTCCCCGTTTCTCTAGGGAATAGAGATTTCATAATGGTTAATCCATTGATTTAGGTATTACATGAAATTTTATTAAATTAATTGTGGAACTTTTAGAAACATGTCCATGTACGATGAATAAATGTTTTCCATACATTAAAATAAATATAGAATGTGGTTGAAAAATTTTAAACAACACTAAAGAGGATACATTTTCATATATAGAGCATTTACCGAAAAACATAATATTTTCGTAGGGGTTAACCTACAAATTCTGAGATATTTTTTTAAAAAAATCTGACAATATTGTTTAATGCATAGTTGTATGTGGAAGGGGGCAGAATATTATTAGAATTTTTAAACAACTCTAAAGATCGTAAACTTCAGTGTATAGAACATTTACAGAAAAACTCAATATTTCCGTAAGGGATAACCCATAAATTTTGTGAAAAATTCAAAAAATATGACAATCTTGTTTTAATGTATAATTGCATCGTATACTAATATTGTATGATAGTCAATGAGGTTTGGCACCTTTGTTGTCTCAGTTTCTCTAGAGAATAGAGATTTCATAGTGGTTAACCCATTGATTTAGGTATTATATGAAGTTTTCTTAAAATAATTGTTAAATTTTTAGAAACGATGTCCATTTACGATGAATAAATGTTTTCCATACATTAAAATAAATGTAGAATGTGGTTGGCAAATTTTAAACAACACTAAAGAGGATAAACTTTCATATATAGAGCATTTACCGAAAAACTCAATATTTTCATAGGGGTTAACCTACAAATTCTGAGAAAATTTAAAATAAAATCTCACAATATTATTTAATGCATAGTTGTATATGGAAGGGGGAGAATATTGGTATAATTTTTAAACAACT
The DNA here is from genome assembly GCA_905132765.1 of Moricandia arvensis. NCBI lineage: Eukaryota > Viridiplantae > Streptophyta > Magnoliopsida > Brassicales > Brassicaceae > Moricandia > Moricandia arvensis. Next base: position 78,869 of record CAJHQP010002339.1, on the reverse strand, counting down.
CTAAAGAGGGTAAACTTCAGTGTATAGAAAATTACAGAAAACTCAATATTTTCGTAGGGGTTAACCCACAAATTTTGGGAAAATTCAAAAATTATAACAAGATTGTTTTAATGCATAATTGTGTTGTGTACTAATATAACATGATAGTCAATGAGTTTTGGCACCTTTGTTGTCTCCGTTTCTCTAGAGAATAGAGATTTCATAATGGTTAATCCAATTATTTAGGTATTATATGAAGTTTTATTAAATTAATTGTTGAACTTTTAGAAACGATGTCCATGTACGATGAATAAATGTTTTCCATACATTAAAATAAATTTAGAATGTGGTTGAAAATTTTAAACAACACTAAAGAGGGTAAATTTTCATATATAGATCATTTACCGGAAAAACTCAATATTTTCGTAGGGGTTAACCTACAAATTCTGAGAAAAATTTTAAAAAAAAAATCTGACAATATTATTTAATGCATAGTTGTATGTGGAAGGGGGCAGAATATTGGTAGAATTTTTAAACAACTCTAAAGAGGGTAAACTTCAGTGTATAGAACATTTACAGAAAAACTCAATATTTTCGTATGGAGTTTACCCACAAATTTTGGGAAAATTCAAAAATTATGACAAGCTTGTTTTAATGCATAATTGCGTCGTGTACTAATATAACATGATAGTCAATAAGGTTTGGCACCTTTGTTTTCTCCGTTTCTCTAGGGAATAGAGATTTCATAATGGTTAATCCATTGATTTAGGTATTATATGAAGTTTTATTAAATTAATTGTTGATTTTTTAAAAACGATGCCCATGTACGATGAATAAATGTTTTCCAAACATTAAAATTAATGTATAATGTGGTTGAAAATTTTTAAACTACACTAAAGAGGATAAATTTTTATATATAGAGCATTTACCGAAAAACTCAATATTTTCGTAGGGGTTAACCTACAAATTCTGAGAAAATTTAAAAAAAAAATCTGACAATATTATTTAATGCATAGTTGTATGTGGAAGGGGGCAGAATATTGGTAGAATTTTTAAACTCTAAAGAGGGTAAAATTTAGTGTATAGAACATTTACAGAAAAACTCAATATTTTCGTAGGGGTTAACCCACAAGTTTTGAGAAAAATTCAAAAAATATGACAATCTTGTTTTAATGCATAATTGCGTCGTGTACTAATATAATATGATTTTCAATGAGGTTTGGCACCTTTGTTGTCTCCGTTTCTCTTGGGAATAGAGATTTCATAATGGTTAATCCATTGATTTAGGTATTATATGAAGTTTTATTAAATTAATTGTGGAACTTTTAGAAACGATATCCATGTACGATGAATAAATGTTTTTCATACATAAATGTAGAATGTGGTTGGAAAATTTTAAACAACAATAAAGAGGATTAATTTTCATATTAGGGCATTTACCGAAAAACACAATATTTTCACAGGAGTTAACCTACAAATTCTGAGAAAATTTAAAAAAAATCTGACAATATTATTTACTGCATAGTTGTATGTGGAAGGGGACAGAATATTGGTAGAATTTTTAAACAACTCTAAAGAGCGTAAACTTCAGTGTATAAAATATTTACAGAAAAACTCAATATTTTCGTAGGGAATAACCCATAAATTTTGAGAAAAATTCAAAAAATATGACAATCTTGTTTTAATGTATAATTGCATCGTATACTAATATTGTATGATAGTCAATGAGGTTTGGCACCTTTGTTGTCTCAGTTTCTCTAGAGAATAGAGATTTCATAAATGTTGTTTTAGGTAGTTTACGAAGTTTTATTAAATTAATTGGTGAACTTTTAGAAACGATGTCCATGTACGACGAATAAATTTTTTCCACACATTAAAATAAATGTAGAATGTGGTCGGAATATTTTAAACAACATTAAAGAGGATAAACGTTCATATATAGAGCATTTACCGAAAAACTGGATATTTTCATAGGGGTTAACCTACAAATTCTGAGAAAATTTTTAAAAAAATCTGACAATATTATTTAATACATAGTTGTATGTGGAAGGGGGCAGAATATTGGTATAATTTTTAAACAACTCTAAAGAGGGTAAAATTCAGTGTATAGAACATTTAAAGAAAAACTCAATATTTTCGTAAGGGTTAACCCACTAATTTTTAGAAAAAAATCAAAAATTATAATAATCTTGTTTTAATGCATAATTACATCGTGTAATAATATAGCATGATGGTCAATGAGGTTTGGCACTTCTGTTGCCTCCGTTTCTCTAGAGAATAGAGATTTCATAAAGGTTAGTCCATTGTTTTAGGTAGTTTATGAAGTTTTATTAAATTAATTGTTGAACTTTTAGAAACGATGTCCATCTACGACGAATAAATGTTTTACATACATTAAAATAAATGTAGAATGTGGTTGGAAAATTTTAAACGACACTAAAGAGGATAAACTTTCATATATAGAGCATTTACCGAAAAACTCAATATTTTCATAGGGGTTAACCTACAAATTCTGAGAAAATTTGAAATAAAATCTCACAATATTATTTAATGCATAGTTGTATATGGAAGGGGCAGAATATTGGTATAATTTTTAAACAACTCTAAAGAGGGTAAACTTCAGTGTATAGAAAATTTACAGAAAAACTCAATATTTTCGTAGGGGTTAACCCACAAATTTTGGAAAAATTCAAAAATTATGACAATATTGTTTTAATGCATAATTGTGTTGTGTACTAATATAACATGATATTCAATGAGGTTTGGCACCTTTGTTGTCTCCGTTTCTCTTGGGAATAGAGATTTCATAATGGTTAATCCAATTATTTAGGTATTATATGAAGTTTTATTAAATTAATTGTTGAACTTTTAGAAACGATGTCCATGTACGATGAATAAATGTTTTCCATACATTAAAATAAAATGTTGAATGTGGTTGAAAATTTTTAAGCAACACTAAAGAGGATAAATTTTCATACATATAGAATTTACCGAAAAACTCAATATTTTCGTTAGAGTTAACCTACAAATTCTAAAAAAATTAAAAAATGTGAAAGTATTATTTAATGCATAGTTGCATGTGGAAGGGTGCAGAATATTTGTAGAAGTTTTAAACAACTCTAAAGAGGATAAACTTCAGTGTATAGAATATTTACAGAAAATTCAATATTTTCGTAGGGGTTAACCCACAAATTTTGAGAAAAATTCAAAAATATATGACAATCTTGTTTTAATGCATAATTTCATCGTTTACTAATATTGCATGATAGTCCATGAGGTTTGGCACCTTTGTTGTCTACGTTTCTCTCGAGAATAGAGATTTCATAATGGTTAGTTCATTGATTTAGGGGTTATATGAAGTTTTATTAAATTAATTGTTGAACTTTTAAAAACGATGTCCATGTATGATGAATAAATGTTTTCACAAATTCTGAGAAAATTTAAAAAAATATCTGACAATATTATTTAATGCATAGTTGTATGTGGAAGGGGGCAAAATATTGGTCGAATTTGTATACAACTCTAAAGAGGATAAACTTCACTGTATAGAACATTTACGGAAAAACTCAATATTTTTGTAGGGGTTAACCCATAAATTTTGAGAAAAAATCAAAAATTATGACAATCTTGTTTTAATGCATAATTGCATTGCGTACTAATATATCATGATAGTCAATGAGGTTTGACACCTTTGTTGTCTTCGTTTTTCTAGAGAATAGATATTTCATAATGGTTAATCCATTGAAGTTTTATTAAATTAATTTTGAACTTTTAGAAAAAAATTCCATGTACAAAAAATAAATGTTTTGCATACATTAAAATAAATGTATAATATGGTTAGAAAAGTTATAAACAATACTAAAGTGGATAAAATTCCATACATAGAGCATTTACCAAAAAACTCAATATTTTCATTAAGGTTAACATACAAATTCTTAGAAAATTTAAAACAAATATGACAATAATATTTAAAATGCATAGTTGTATGTGGAAGGGGGCATAATATTGGTAGAAGTTTTAAACAATTCTAAAGAGGATAAACTTCAGTGTATAGAACATTTACAGAAAAACTCAATATGTTTGTAGGGGTTAACCCACAAATTTTGAGAAAATTTCAAAAAATATAAAAATCTTGTTATAATGCATAGTTTCATCGTGTATTAATATAGTATGATATCCATAATGGTTAATCCATTGATTTAGGTATTATATGAAGTTTTATTAAATTAATTTTGAACATTTAGAAACGATGTCCATGTACAAAGAATAAATGTTTTCCATACATTAAAATAAATGTATAATGTGGTTAGAAAAGTTTTAAGCAATAATAAAGTGGATAAACTTTCATATACATAGCATTTACCGAAAAACTCAATATTTTTGTTGCGGTTAATTGTTGAACTTTTATAAACGATGTTCATGTACGATGAATAAATGTTTTCTTAGTTAAAGTTAATAAACGTCTCTCTTCACGAAACTAAGGACCTTAGATAGGATTAAACATGGCCTCGGTCTAGATATCTTTTTTACTAGGAGGGCTTCTATTGATGGGCCTAAAAGTTTAACGTTGTGTCGGCCCATCATCCAAAGTTAAAGACGGCTCCATAGAACCTTTTTCGACCAGGAAACTCTCTCTATTTATACACATCCGACTCCATGCAAATGTCCCTCACTCTTTCTATTTTCTGCATTATAAATGGGGCTTTCCCGTGAACATATTGTGTGTATAATAATAATAATTGCAATGGCAATGTTTGGAGAATCTCTAGCCTCCTCGTCGATCCATAAGGTGGGTGGCTCCGCCGGATGGACTACTCTCGGCAACGTCGACTACCAAAAATGGACTTCTTCCGACATTTTCACCGCCGGAGATTCACTCTGTAATCTTCCTTTCTCTTCTTACTTAGACTCAAATATGATGTTTCTAAGTACGCGTTGGTTTGTACTTTGTTTTACAGTATTCGTATACAACACCCACTTTCACAACGTCAAGCAAGTGAGCCGCCGCGACTTCCTCTCCTGCAACGCCACGGTAGCTGTGGCCACCTACAATTCCGGATCCGATACGGTGGCTCTTAAAACACCCGGCCACTACTACTTCCTCTGCGGCTTCCCTGGCCACTGCCAAGCTGGCCAGAAGCTCCATGTCCTCGTCGTCGCTACCACATCCGGCCCCAGTCTCAGTCCGGATCCTTCCCCTATTTCCTCACCTTCCACCGGGTCGTCTCCATCTCCGGCCACTGCTTCCGAAGATTCCGCTCAAAACGGTGCCATTTCATGTTCCGTGTCACTGTCCACGGCCATGAGTGGCATTGTCGTGTTTTTGGTGGCATTGATAGTGTTATATTAATCAAGAGAGTTGTTCATGCCATGCTTTTTTGTGTCACCTATTCATGTCATGTTTTGTGTTTCTTATTATCAGCTGTGTGTTTTTACTTTTTACTTTTTACTTTTTTCAATATCACTTTCTTTTAAAAAAATTGTAATAATTAAAGTATTTGGTATGATTATGGTCTCTTTTTTTTTGTCAAAAAAAAAACAAAGATTATGGTCCTTTGCTGTCTGTTAATGTGCAATGGTAGCGTGGCTTCATATAATAAATCATCCAGTGTTTTACTTTTACTATTTGAGTTATTATTATTTTCAGCTGAATAAGCAAATATAGCAAGTTAAGTATAAACAACAACAAAAACTGAAGGAATGGACCATGCCAATCTAGGCCTGATTCCAAAACAAGTGGGCCTAAATCAATTAATATTATGCATTCGGCTCACGTACATAGGCCTATAAGTAAGGACCAATGGTCTGATTTGTAGTCTATAGTACACCGAAATAAATTAATTTAAGAAAATAAATCGGTCAAAATCATATTATACTGGCACTATTTATATATATTGTCATCTACTATGGGTTTATAAAATATGTGGTCCTTAGATATCGTAAGCAATTGTATTAATTCTGCCGGTTCGTCGGTCTTCATTTATGAATGATCAAATATATATAAACATACAAGATTAGGAGGAGGAGGCAAAAACAATGTGATTAATTAAAGAATTTATAGAGGAAGCGGAAGCCGAGCCGGTAATGCACGGAGGTTCGCGCTTAGAATATGTCCATCTATAATTTCTTTTTGAAGTTCTTAATTTCTTTTTTTGGTTTTCTGATTTAAAGAAGAAAAAAGTCGTGGACTGCCACGTGTGACTGGAACCCATAAAACAGTGTAAGAAGTGGTTTTTAAAAGAGAATTTTTAGAGATGGTTCTTAGGAGAACTAATGGGATCCGACACTATTTTTGATTAAGAACTCCACTAAAAACCGGAGATGTTCTTAGACCACCTCCATCGGAGGATGCAAACACAGGTTCTTAGAAAAAAAAGCAAAAAAAAAAATGAAAAATGGAAAAAGTAGAGAGAACCGCTGTCTTATATGGGACTTGTGGAACTACTAAGAACCTGTGACGTGGCAATTGGGTATAGGGTAATCTTTTTAGGCAAAAGGAGAAAAACTTAGGGAACTATCTTTCTCACGAATCTAAAACTTCAATCCGTCTGGGAATTTTATTTGTGTTGATTTTCTCAACAAAATTAAGGCGTGTCTCTCTTTGTTTTAGAGAAATCGTCTTGTTGATGTTGCTCAATGGCCGCTTCCTCCTCTTCCAAATCCGGCCATGAAATCACCAAGAAGGTTCGGATTGTTTTTTTTTTTCTATTGATTTGAAGCTCGCAAATAGAATTCCACTGATTATAGTTGAAAATTTTGTTTTGTCGATGAGAACTGACATTAGATTTGACTCAAAATGTTTTGATGATGAGATTTGAGAGACTCCATGGATAGAGGAGTCTGTGACAAACACTCACCCAGAACTTGCCGGAACTTCGTACGGAAAGGTTAAATATGACAACGTTCATTGTCACAGAATCATCAAGGTCTGTTCTTTATTTTCTAATCTGAATTTTTAGTTGTACTGAGATCACAGTTATAATGAAAGTTTGTTCCTTTGGTATTGATTTTGTTTCAGGATTTCATCGTGCAAGGTGGAGAGTCTTGGAAACTACTTTGTAGGTTTAAAGATATAATGCATGTTTACTAGGAGTTGAAGAACAGATTCAGATGGATGATAGTGTTGGAGGTATCAACATGATTTATTACGAACTAGGAAACAACAACACCGGTGGGTTCACTTTAGTGATTGCTTCTTTGACCTCAAAGACCTCATTCCAAATCCCGCAAAGGTTTTTCTTTTACTTTACTTTTCATCATGTGTTTGACACTATGGGAGACATTGTTGTTTATGTCTTGGTTTAAATATAGTGATAGAGCTTCCATCGTTGGAGAGGCAATAGATTACATCAAGGAGCTGTTAAGGACAATATAGGAGCTTAAGATGCTTGTGGAGAAGAAAAAGTTTGGGAATTTCAGGAGCAAGAAGAAAGCTAAAACTGGTGGAGAAGAAGAAGACATAGAACAAGAACAAGAAGAAGACACTGTGAGTTACAAACCACAAAGCGTTGTTGTTCTCAGTGTTTGTTGTTCACAACTAAAGTTCTTGATCAGCTTAAGCTTGATCTTCAACATGTTGCAGGAGGACAGATTGGTGAGCGTTACAGCTTGTGACATAAGAAGACAATATGTATATGTTTCATGTTTTATAGCTTCTTTAAGAACCCCTCCATTGGAGGAGGAAAATTTTATTTCCATTAACCAAAGTCCTAAACTTGCCAAATCACCTTATTTATTATTTATTTAATCATTATAACTTCTAATGGGTTCTAATGGATGGACATGCTCTTACTCCCTTGACCTTCAAACTGACATGCCTACTCATAGGTGTTACACACAGTCCTACCATCAAATTTTATTTCATTTTTTAGGTGTTTTATCCTTTAAATCGTGTTTTGGTGCACAAAACAAATAGTGTTTTACTTGATTATCTAGTGTTTTCTAAGATCAAAACACAAGAGATTAAAAAGTGTAATGTGTAAGTTCTTTTTTTGTATAAGTGTTAGGATAAAGAGTATAAGACTTTTTCAGGCGGAAAAAAAAGAACAGGAAAACTGTGAAGTAGATGTCTGAGTTTTGTTAATTATTACAAAATACAATTTGTCATTCATCAGGTATTTGAAAACAAAAATATAGTGTAGACATTTCACATAAGTCATGATATTACGAAAAAATACATGCAGAAGGAAAGAGACTTTACCATTTCAATCTAATTTTATTCAGAGTTTTTCTTAGAGAGAGAAAAAAAGAAATATGTGTCCATTTGGTAGAACGGTGCAAAACAAAATAAAATAGAAAGAGTAATATAAAAAACACAACCACCACTCACTCATCTCTGAATCACTAAATAAAACCCCCTCATCTTCTTCTTCTTCTTTTGTTTCAAATCCAGTCACTCAAGGAGAGAGAGGCGAGTAAACACAGAGTCACTCAAGGAGAGAGAGGGATTCGGCCCATGAATGTCTCCCTGCAACAAAAGCGTGATAGAAAGAGAGTGATAACTCTTAGCCTTTATTAGTATATTTGAGAGATAAATGGAGATGGATCTGAGCAAGGTTACTCTTGACATTTTCACAAAGCTTGAACACAAATGGCTCTCCCACCGGAAGACCCGCATCCTTAGCATCGACGGTGGTGGTACCACTGCCTTTGTCGCTGGTGCTTCTATCCTTCACCTCGAACACCAGATCCACCTCCACACCCGTGATCCTCTCGCTCACATTTCCGATTTCTTCGACATTGTTGCCGGTACCGGCATCGGAGGCATTCTCGCCGCCCTTCTCGTCGCCGACGATGGCTCCGGGAGGCCACTGTTCACCGCCAGAGACGCTGTTAAGTTTCTCGCTGAGAAGAACTCTGAGCTCTTCGAGATGAGGCACACCGGAGTCTTCAGGAGAAACCGGAGATACTCGGCCAGCAGCATGGACAGGGTTCTGGAGGCGGCGTTTCGGAGGGAGGACGGTAAGGTGCTGACCATGAAAGACACGTGTAAGCCTCTCCTCGTTCCTTGCTACGACCTCAAATCCTCTGCACCTTTCGTTTTCTCACGCGCCGGCGCCTCGGAGTCTCCGAGCTTCGACTTCGAGCTTCGGAAAGTCTGCCGTGCCACGTCGGCAACTCCTAGCCTGTTCAAGCCGGTCAATGTGGTGTCGGTGGACGGAAAGACCACTTGCTCGGCCGTGGACGGAGGTTTGGTGATGAACAATCCAACCGCAGCTGCCGTCACGCATGTGCTTCACAACAAACGAGACTTTCCGACGGTTAACGGCGTCGATGACTTGCTCGTGCTGTCGTTAGGAAACGGTTCATCCTCCTCCCCCAGGCGTAACGGAGACTGTTCCACGTCATGCATCGTGGACATTGTGCTTGACGGGGTTTCCGATACCGTCGACCAGATGCTAGGGAACGCTTTCTGTTGGAACCCTACCGACTACGTTAGAATCCAGGTAAATTCAATTAAATTCAATTTCCCCAGCTCAAAATAAAAGTTCAAAAAATAAATAACGATGAAATTTGTATGCATGCAGGTGAGCGGTTTAACGAGCGGCGGAGAGGAGATTGTGGGCCCGATAAAAACGGCGGAGGAGTTGTTGAAAGAGAGAGGTGTCGAAACGGCACCGTTCGGAGGAAAACGGTTACTAACGGAAACAAACGGAGAAAGAATCCAGAGTTTTGTGCAACGTCTTGTTGCCTCAGGAAGTCTCCCTCCAAGTCCTTGCAAGGAATCTGCCGTTAATCCTCTCGCTGACGGCCGTTAAGTTATTTCTGTCTGTTTTTCTATATATTTTTTTTTAAGTAACAATCTCCCCGTGATAAGTTTTTGTACCAAGTCCTAGGGTTAATTTTTTTAACCCCCGCATCCTTTCTTTATCTCCCGAGAGTTTAATTAGTTAGTAGGTTTTTAATGACTTGAATGATATGATAGTTTATTCTGATATATATATATATATATATAAAGCATTAAAATAAACAGATATTCTTTCCTTAGATAGCTAGCACAGAGTGTTCCAAATCTAGAACTTGTCATTTTCAAGCCGTAGCACCAGTGACACAGAACGTATTAAAATATATATATATAGGGAGAGCAATATGCAAACGAGTGTGGGACATGTGTTTCTCATTCACTTTTACATTTTACTGTTTCAATACCAGTTTGGACTGCCGTTTTAACTAACTTTTACTATTTACTAGTACATCAATAATTTAGCTATATATTTTTCAATAAATTATAGACTCGAAGTTATGGTCCACAATATAAGGAATAGCGTTGTCAATACTCTTAACAAAATTAAAATTGTATACTATTGAAAGCTAAAGTGGTAACTAGTAGATGAACACACACAAGTGGGGAAAAAAGATGTCTGGCTTCATCTCTCTCTCAATCCTCTCCAACTCTCATCGTCGCATTATGAACGCCAACTTATGGATGGGGCAGGGTCAGTGCCGTCTCAAATTATTTAGGGATATTGTTCATAAAATCTTAATAATATATTTGACAATATAAACAAGTAGTTTTAAAATTTATAGTTCTATTTATATATTTGATGTCTCTTTGAAAATTAGAGCTCTAAATTTAATAATACATCCACAATTTAGACAACAAGAGTTTAGTTTTTATTAGATGATTTTTAGTTTATTTGAATAGTTTTGCTGAGTTGTAAAATAGGTCGTACATACCCCAAATTTTTTTTTTGCCCCAAAGAAAGTGAAATAATGGTATCTTAACGAATATTCCAAAATATTACATAGTTTGGGATATTAAAAAGTATGATTGTTACGTACTAAATAACCAAAGATCAACAAAACAGGGCGTTGGTTTAATTTTAAAGATAGCAGATACAAGTCGTTGACAGAAAAAGAAAACACAGCAAATAGAGGTGAAGCAATATCGCCACCGTCATGTGTATAGACCTGCCGCATACGTGTGGTCTTGTGTAGTTTTTGCTTTGAGTGGTTAATTTTACTTAAAGAAATGAAGTCGAATCTGTGATTTTAAAGTGAAGTCAGGGGAAAATCTATATTATAATGGGAGAGTTTACTCTCTCCCCTTCTGCCACGTGTCCATTTTGTAATGGGCTTTTAAAAAAAAAATTGGATGTTGACTATGAGATTCGAACCCTTCACCTCAATGTTTATTTGATTGACATAACCAACTGAGCTAAATGAGATTTTGTAAACTAGAAACTAAATTTTATATAATAATATTACAGTTTGGTCTTTTCTAAGGGTGTCTATGTCAATATTAAGTTGGTCCCACATATTTTTTTTAAATCGTATGTTGACATACTAAAATAGTCGAACCTTTCACTTCGGTGTTTATTTGATTGACATAACTAACTCAGGTACAAGATATTTTTTTAAAATTGATGGCGGATTTTTTACTTATTTTGAATGAGGCGTGGCGGTCGAGGCATTACAAGTGGTATTACAGCTGGTTAGCCATCTCGATTTTAACCCGAGAGGCAACTTGAGACCTGTCGTGGGACACAACAAAGACGTTTTACTCTTTGAGATGAGGTGAATGGAAACATCCCGAGCTGTGATATATATAAAAAGGCTTAAGAAAATTGATTTAGTTACCTATGTCGCCAAAGTTGACTTACTTTTTCCGTCACACATCCGTTTAGAACTCCAGAGTTAAGCGTGCTTAGGTTGGTATAGTGAATTGATGAATGAGCTATCAGGAAGTGATTCATGATACCATGCGAATGAATCCAAAACACGAGGAAGGTCGGGTGGTGATTATAGGATCAGTAAACAATGATTTGGAGACTTTAGAAAAATTAACGAACCGATCGTTAGATGGAATGGGATCTACAAGTCGAGAGCGCGAATATGAGCAGCCTATTAACCGTGGGCAGTCGGGACATTATATTATTATTCCATGTCAACAAGCAAATTAAAGATTTCATCTCTGCATATAAATTAGAAATTTTCATAAAGTAGTACGGAAAGTTTTAGGGATTAAACTTCCTGATTTTCAAACTATCTTATGTACATAACTTAATGTCGTAATCTTCCTGATTTTTATTTGGCTTTCTAATGAAAATTACACTTCACTTGAAGACATAACAAAACGGAAGTGAACTCAATGGAAGTGATGACTCCAATATTGCAATACGAAAAACAAAGATTTAGACAAGATACGAACAACAAAATCTTATACACACGTAAAGCTTAAAAAAACGAATTCGGCCCCGCGCTTGCGCGGGGGCTATATTTCTAGTATATATAGTACATGGATATTGCTAAGATCTTGTCTTCTTGATTTTTATTAAATTAAAAGGCAACTTGTGTGTTACTGCAAATAAAAATAGAGCTTTGTCGTTTAGCGACGACAATGAACATAATAAAGACGAAGCCCTGGCAGAAACTTCCCATTCGGTTTATATCTTTATAATGAAAGAGTAGCTTTAATTTTTTAAGCACAAGATATTATTTATACCAGCTGTGACATATGCTACGACGAACGAATTATTTATCTGATTGTACCAGCAAAGGATTCAATATTATTCGCTTTTATAATTATCCGTTGTTTCTATTCAGGAAATAAAAAGAAAGATGGTGTCACGAGAAACCTAGACGGACGTTAAAATATATACTATGACAGCCAGCCAGACAGCTTTGTTTCTTCTATGTACATTTTTTCACGAATCACTTGATTCACAAGAAAGAATAAAAGTGTGTCATATGGTGATACCATGCATGATCTGATGAGATTTGGCAATGTTCAAGTTACATATACATGATCTATAGAGAGAAGAGTACTGTACAATTGAGGATTGAGCCACAGTTGTATGAATTTTTATGTGGACTGATGTGGGAGTAAGAAAATAAATATGAACACATTGCCACAACTTAAATACTGGAAAAATAGCATATTCTTAATATATAGTAAAATTATTTATTTTTAAATTGTAACGAATAGTTTACTAATTATCAAATAATTTAAAAGTAACAAGTTTATGTAGTATTAAAACAAATTAGTGTATGATTTAACACTCATACTGTCATACACCTTCACCGATCAATATAAATTACTAGTTGCGTGGATAATGAAAACAAATGTGCCACGAGCAGGTCCCACAATTGCACCTGTTTTGCTTAGTCTAATAATTAGAGCATAATAATTATCCCTAAAAAATAAAATAAAAAACTAAAAACTGTTACAAAACGAGTGAATGTCAACAATACACGCACCGTTCATTGAAATAATCGTGTGAAAGAATATTAAGTGGAGCCCACCGTCACTATGCGCGCACAGTAACTTACTTTTCACTTCTATAAATAAGAACGATTCGATTGTAAACGAACACACAACACTACTTCTTCTTTCTCCAATATAATAAACTCTCTCTACTTTATACAAGTGTTATCTTCTCCATACGGGTATAAAAATTTTGCCCTTATTCAAATTTTGAAATACTATAAATTTGTAAGTTATTTCATAACACGTTATCAGCACGATCACTCTGCAATTCGGTAAAGTTTATATGTATCATATTTACCCTGCTATAATGGCCGGTATACCGTCTTTATTACTATTTATTATTTTATAGTAATTGTTTTAATTTATATTAATTATATATATTAATGTGGGCGGTAGGTCGCCCCGTTAAGATTACTAAATATACTATCTTTTATTATCAATTTCAATTCACTATAATTAATGTTAATATATATACTGGTCGGCCGAGCCGCCGTAAATTTATTTATTGTGAATTGGATGGCCGAGCCACCTTATAATTTATTTGTTATTGTGAATCGGTCGGCTGAGCCGCCTTATAATTTATTTATTATGAAATGGATGGCCGAGCCACCTTATATTTTATTTATAGCATAATAATGGCTTGGCTCCGCTGCCGCATAATTTATTTATTGCATAATATTGGCCTGGCTCTGCCGCCGCATTATTTGTTTAATGTTTTGACAGAAATAATTTTATCACTAGAATAAATGTTGATATTTGCATATTATGAATATTATATAAATATTTGGTCGCTTAGATAAAATATTTTGAAATTTATTGATTCTGGTTGACTGGTTATTACGATATTTTCAGACTGATTTTTGGTTCAAACATTTTAATCCCAACGGTCACAAAGAAATTTTTCAAAATTTCCCCTTTTTTCCAACGGTCATGAACAGTGTTTTTTACCTATAAATATACTCATCCTTCATTCATTCAACTCATCCAAAACATTTCATCTCCTCTCAAATATTTTCAAATCGCCCTCCTCCGATTTTCGTTGCAAGAATGATGATTCGGCTATTTTTGATTTTATGTGCGATTTTTATTTTTACTTCCATGTATTTGATTTATCTTGGAGGAGTTAATGCTGAAAATTTTGGCATTAATATCTATTTATGTTTTTATGCATCATTTCTCCTTGTAATCGCATGTAGGATTAATGTGTATGGTTTCTAAATTATGAAACTCTAATAAAATTATTATTTTATGTTTTAGAAATTCAAGGAAATTTTCGAAAAAAAAAAAAAAATTCGAAAAAGGAAAAATTTCGAAAAAAAAAAAAAATCGAAAAATATATATCGAAAATCATTTTGAAAAAAAAAATGAATGAAAATAATAAAATCATAAAATCTATATTATAATTATATGATTCTTATTTTATAAAGATGAGTACAAAAGATTAAAGAGTATAGTTGCCTAATTAAAAGAACTATGGCCAAGGCAATGCCTAAAAGGCTAGAGAGATCCAAATGATCTATATTCACCCATGAGACCCATTGAATTATAAAGATTAAGTATAAATGGTTTCCCCAAATGAGAAACAATGGGTAAGAAAGGAAAAAATAGGATTCCTACGAAAGATTTGAAATAAAAACCGCCCAAAACTATACTTATGTACTCTACTGATCTAAACTATGCTAAGGATCAGTATGTTAAGAGGCAAAAGAGCCATGGATACCCAAATTGGTATACCCACGAAATTACACTTAATGGCATGACTGGATTAGCCATCCATGTCTAAAAACTTGATTGCTATTGCAAAGGCACCAGAGTTATCCCATAAGATCTCACGTTGTGTAACATGTACACAAGGGAAACTCATTAGGCTTTATTGTCCTAAGCATCACGAAAAATAAGTATGTTCATGAGGGGGAGTGAGGATTAAACCCAGTGATACATGACCATACAAGAAAATTCGCGTAACATGAGTTGTAACCATGTCATAAAAGGCTTAGAGATTTAGGTTCTCTTGGTGATAAATCACCCAAGTCCAGCCTAATGCTTAGGGACATTATGAATTTACATGTACAATGCAATGTATGCATCAGGCCATATAAGTGAGCATATATATTCCCATCTTAGATTGAATACGGGTCATAAAGCCAGACATATACCATCTTGAGATTTTTATTAAACAAACCACCACATACATATGTGCCGTCTAAGATGGAACCTCTGAAGAGGATTGGGAATATATGTTGGATAAGTATGTCTTTCTCCACGAGTATTAAAGAAACCTTGAGCCAAATATGGGTGATCAGATTGTGGCTAGGTACACGGATTGCATGATTATGAATACCACTATCCAACATCAGAAAGAGAAAGATATAAGCTGAATATGATAAGAAAAAGAGAATGGTATTGACCATCATTGTCTTGGCAAGATCCTCGGACCAGAGAATGAGTTTTAAGACGTCTAAAGAAAGAAAAGATTATGCAAAGCTAGCTAAATTAGATGCCAGACACATCGACCCGAGAAATGAAAAGAAAAAGGTCATATCAGCTTAGCACCAAACGAATTTGATGTCCTAGAAGAGACACAACCAAGTTGCTACAGAGTCTATAAGAGATAGACCAATATGTTCCATAATAAAAGGAACCTCAGAAAAGAGAAAAGGTGCATAAAATATGAAATCTGAGGTTAATAGGGAAACCATACCAGACATAGAAATAAGGCCGGCCGACTGAAACATCTAAGGTACCAGACCATGTAGCTTGGGACGCCAAGCTACTAGGTATTGAAGGTCCTAGATAAAAAGATCTCAAATCGATTAGATCATGTTTGGAATACAATGGAACGCAGAAAGGGTATCGATACCAATGATGTATTTACATATAAAAATGCGCAAGATAAGTAGCACTTGACCATAGAGATATATGCGAGGATCATGAACCCACGTAAGAGTACTCATAAAGATAAAAAGAAATCGTGGGGTCAGAATATATATTGGTTATGACTCTCCATTCGATAATAAGATATCTAGAACCACAAACTGGTGATGTTTTTACGGCACGATTCGCTGATTGCCATTTCAATGAAAAAGAATTCCCAAATCTAGGGGGAAATAACAATAAAGTAGGAAAAGAAATCAAATGGAATGTGCCATCCTTATTACACCTTGATCCTCCTACGAAACAGTCAGAACTAGAAGTTCGACGTATCATGCATTTACAAAATATAGCAAATCAACTACCTGATGCATTTGCCGATACGAAAATGGTAACTAAATCTCACATACCCGCTGCAAATACTCCTGCTCGCATTGAAATACCACAAAAGTGTGGAATGGCAGTTGATACACGTGAATCAAAAACACGTTTAAAACGCGATAGACCTTTTGGTTCAAAGGATAAAAATCCTAGAAAACGAAAGGAAGTTGAAAAGCATGATACTACCAAAATAACAGAAAATATTTTGGAAGAAGCGAATCATGAATCTAATGATAATATAGAGCATCATGAATCTGAAGAAAATCATGAAATCTCCATCAATTATATCCAAAATGGAAAGATATGGAAACGAAATGAGATGGATGACATAGATGATGTTTTCTCATACCTTTTGGCAAAGGAAATAGATGAAGAAAACGAAGATCCAGAGCCAAAGTCTGTACATGAATGTCAAAAGAGACATGACTGGATAAAATGGAAAGATGCAATTCAAGTTGAACTAGATTCGCTTAACAAACGAAATGTTTTTGGACCTATCATACTCAAACCCAAAGATGTGAAACCTGTTGGATACAAATGGGTATTTGTCCGAAAGCGAAATGAGAAAAACGAGATTACTAGATACAAAGCTCGTCTCGTGGCACAAGGTTTTTCTCAAAGACCTGGAATTGATTATGAGGAAACATATTCTCCTGTTATGGATGCCATCACATTTAGATTCCTGATGAGCCTAGCGGCAAATGAAAATTTAGAAATGCGTCTAATGGACGTTGTTACTGCATATTTATATGGATCATTAGATACTGATATCTATATGAAGATCCCAGATGGTTTTAAAATGCCAGAAGCATTAAGTTCCAAACCGAAAGAGTTATGTGCAATAAAATTGCAAAGATCATTATATGGGTTAAAACAATCTGGGCGTATGTGGTATAATCGTCTCAGTGAACATTTAACAAAAGAAGGATATGTGAATGATCCTATATGCCCATGCGTTTTCATCAAGAAAACAACATCTGGTTTTGTAATAATCGCGGTGTATGTTGATGATCTTAACATTATAGGAACTCAAGAAGAAATACAAAAGGCATCAAATTATTTAAAAGGAGAATTTGAGATGAAAGATCTCGGGCAGACAAAATTTTGTCTTGGTTTACAAATTGAGCATTCTCAAAAGGGTATATTTGTACATCAGTCTACATATACAAAAAGAGTGCTAAAACGTTTTAACATGGATAAAGCAACTCCGCTTAGCACTCCGATGGTTGTTAGATCACTTAATATTGAAACTGATCCGTTTCGACCATCTGAAGAGAATGAAGAAATACTTGGTCCTGAAGTTCCATACTTAAGTGCAATTGGAGCTCTTATGTATCTTGCAAATTGTACTCGGCCTGGTATATCTTTTTCTGTCAATCTTTTAGCAAGATTCAGTACATCCCCTACACGAAGACACTGGAATGGAATTAAACATATGCAGGTTATTTGTCAGATCCACACAAAGCTCGATCACAGACAGGATACGTCTTTACAATTGGAGGCACTGCCATATCTTGGCGTTCTCAGAAACAAACACTTGTAGCTACTTCTTCAAATCACGCTGAGATCATTGCACTCCATGAAGCAAGTAAAGAGTGCGTATGGTTGAGATCCATAAGCCAACATATCCGATCGAGTAGTGGAATTAACAATGACACGACCCCAACTGTTATATATGAAGATAATGCAGCATGTGTTGCTCAAACGAAAGAAGGATATATCAAAAGCGATAGAACCAAACACATACCTCCGAAGTTCTTCTCATACACTCAAGAACTGGAGAAGAATAAAGAGATTGAAGTCAGATATGTTCGATCATGCGACAATGCAGCTGACCTCTTCACAAAATCACTTCCAACCTCGGTTTTCAGGAAACATGTCCATAACATTGGAATGCGTCATCAGAAGGATCTATGACTGCTCATTCGAGGGGGAGCTTACGTGGTTGTACTCTTTTACCTTACTATGGTTTTTCCTACAGGGTTTTTCTAGAAAGGTTTTTAACGAGGCAACAACAAATACGTTAAGCGAAAGACGATAGTGACTCTGGTCTCCAAGGGGGAGTGTTACAAAACGAGTGAATGTCAACAATACACGCACCGTTCATTGAAATAATCGTGTGAAAGAATATTAAGTGGAGCCCACCGTCACTATGCGCGCACAGTAACTTACTTTTCACTTCTATAAATAAGAACGATTCGATTGTAAACGAACACACAACACTACTTCTTCTTTCTCCAATATAATAAACTCTCTCTACTTTATACAAGTGTTATCTTCTCCATACGGGTATAAAAATTTTGCCCTTATTCAAATTTTGAAATACTATAAATTTGTAAGTTATTTCATAACAAAAACTAATCAATCATAGATCACAAACAGTGTAACAAACGTTCTTTATTTTGTGACTTTTGTAACCGACTCTTATGTTGTTGTGGAGGTCCAAATCCTTTAAACCCTCCCTCACCATCCCTTCAAATATCATGATAATGATGACCTTAAAAGCATCTTTAAAGTAAAGTCTTTAAAAAGATTTTTTTTTATATCTTTAAAAAATGCATCAATTGCAGATCGCCGTGTAGCGGTGGAACCCGCAAACAGTGCAAAACAGTCACCGCAAACGTTTTTTACATAAATTTCATAATAAACATTTTTTTACAAAAAGATGAGTTCCTCACCATTAAGAACATGCTTTAAGATCTACTTAAAGCACCACGTGTGTTTCTCCACTAAGTGTTTATGTTTTCAGTAGGAAATGTTTGATTATTAATTACATGTCAATCATTATTTTCGTGATTTCATTTTTTAATTAAAAAGTTTTTTTTTTTTAAATATTGAAATGATTAAAAGGCATTTTGCTAGGAAATGTGTATTCTTGATATGATTATATGTGATAAAATTAAATTAGTTAATACTATATTTGGAAAAATTTGTTTTATTTAATATTATATTTCAGTTTTGTGTTTTTATTTTTACCACGAAATATCAAAATTATTTTATGGTAAAATAGTTTAAGCAAAATCAAATATTGATATATCATTAGTATTAAAAATAAGATGTAAAATATATTCTATCGAAATTATTAGGATAGTGGCAATATTAAATAGTTTATAAAATCGCATAAATGATATGTATATAATATTTTGTTAGGAATATATTATATATGAGTAGATTTAAGTTAATTTGTTAAGTTACTATTGAATTGTCTAACTCTAACTTTGTACTGTAGACTTTTTAGTGATTCTATTTTATCTACTTTAACTGTCTACTATATTGGGATACAGGTTAGGCTCAGATTCAGAGCTTGCTTCGTTATAAGTTATAACTATACTGAAAACTAGAGAAGAGCCTCGCATCCATCCAGTTCCAGTTTCTTAGCAACCACCTGCAATGAAATAAAATCATTTGTGTAGTAGATGATGCAGGCAGTGTGTTGAATGGGTTTCACACTCTGAACAAGCTGTATATTGGAGCCCATTAGATGATACTTTTTAAAAATAATTGGGCAATTAGAGGACTCATTGATAAAGCCTAGATACGGGCCCATTCTCATAAGCCTAGTCTTCCTATTAACAATTGCTTAGAACATCAATATCCTAACAACTCATAAAGGTGGCTTAGTTATATAATAATAGTAATTAAAGAACTTTATTGGCTAAGCAACCTAGCCATTTCTTCTTATATTGCAATTATACTAGGAAGTAATCATCAACTCATCTTGACTTTCGTTGCTGGGTTTGCTTCCTCCTCTTATGTCTTGACACGTACCTCTTAACAACGCTGTTTCACGGGCTTAATTAAGCGCCGTATTTTCTATTTTTTTTTTAATTTAAATTCTCACTAACCACCCCACTAATATATAGGCAAGGCAAGCATACGTAAAATAATAAGATGATGGAAGAATATTATTAAATTCTTGCAAAAAAAAAGGGAAATAAGAAGAATATTAAAAATAATAATAATAACATACCCGTTGTTGTTGTTAGCCCTTTCGTGTATAAAGATTAAGTAGAGGAGATGACCTCATGTGACGTTGTTAATTTACTAGACACTGACAGGAAGGTTGGAACAGAAGCAAACGTCAAGGAGGCAAATACTAGAAAAGAAGATGAGGTCATGCACCTCCTAAAAGAACAGCTAATTACTTATTATGGTAACTCTTTATATCAAAACTGTAATTGCTGTTTTGATGTATGTTTTTGACAGAAAGGGAGAGGGGGCGTGGACCAAATCAATAGCATGACCCTTGTCTCTCTCTTCTCTGCAGTTTACCTTATATTTAAATTAATTCCCTTTTCAAAATCATTCCTTCACAATCTTTGTTTTTGAGGTTTTTTTTTCCTTCTTATATTATTCGCATATCTCAATTATATCAAAAAAGCTTACCTCATTGGCAGAGAGAGAGAGAGAGAGAGCTTTGCTCTGATTAGTTCTTTATAATATAATATAAATGTTTACAGAAAGAGTGTAAGAACACCTCCGCCGCTGCTCCGCCACGGTAACCACCGTTTAACTTCTCCGGCCAGCTTTTTCTCCTGCTTTAACACTGCCACAGATGAGTCCTTTCAAGATATGATGTCTGTTTTCGCAGCTGTGGTGTTAATTGGCGTAGATCTTAGATCTAGAGTGCTCCAAAAATGAAATCAAAAGTTCATAACTTTGGACCAGAACCATCCTTTGTCAAGTTCTTCACTCTTCACTAAGCTGCACTCAATCTCCTTTAATCGACTTTCTTGAGTTTCTAGCCAAGTGCTAAGGTCCTTTTGTACTGTCTGGAAGACTTAATGTTACAGAGTTATGAGCGTGGGTGTTCAACTCTTAGCATCATCTTCACCTCAACAAGTCTCTTCCAGCACCGCCTCCAGTATCTATGTGTTTAGTCTCGAGCAGTGGAACTAACTGTGGCGACTCTTGTATGTTGTTGTCATCTTGAGACAATCTGAAGAAATCTCCAAAAAAGCGAAGGGAGGAAGGGAACAATCAACAACTCAAAGTAGTTTGTTCTGGTTTATCACATTAGATTTTCTATTGTTGATAGTCCAGTATACATCTACTTCTTGATACAAAAAAACGGAGCCTGATGAAGAATGCTGAAGTGAAAAGGAGGGATCCAAATTTGTTTTAACTCGCTGTCACGCCCTATCTATTCAACTGCTCCTTGCAATTTCATGTTAGAATTTTGGTGACTAGAACGGGATGCTTGCGAAGATAAAAGCTACCGGAAGCTATTAAGCTAGGTCTTTACATTTTGGTAGTAACAACAAGCATACGAGCAGTGTCAACGATTAATTTGTTCTAGAACATTGCATCAGTTTCTTAACTGGTGTTAATGTTTCTAGTATACTGTCACACATAAAAATTAGCTATTTTTATAAGATGAATACAGTGGCATGGAATTGTCAAGGAGTAGGAGCTGATTTGACGAAAGAACATCTTGATGAATTGCATCAGTGTTTCCTACCTAGATTTCTATTTTTATCAGAGACAAAAAATAATCGTCATGTTCTGCAAAATTTGCAAGTTTCTTATGGATATGACCATGTTTGCACCGTTGATCCTGTTGGTCGAAGTGGAGGTCTAGCACTTTTTTACATGGATGACCCGTCAGTTACTATCTTATATGCGGACATCCACATGATAGATATTAAAACCAGGCTTGAAGGACATGAAATTTTTATGACCTTTGTGTATGGTGACCCTGTTGTTAGACATCGGGATCTCGTTTGGGAAAGATTGTCACGCATGAGTACAACACGAAGCAAAGCTTGGTTCATGATTGGAGATTTCAACGAGATCACGGGGAACCATGAGAAGAGGGGAGGAAGGCGTCGTTTAGAGAGCTCATTCTTCCCTTTCCGAATCATGTTCGAAAATTGTGGAATGCTTGACTTCCCATACAAAGGAAATTCATTCTCGTGGGTGGGAAAAAGACGTTCAGGAAAAGTTAAATGCAAACTAGATAGGGCAGTGGCAAATGAAGAGTGGCATGCTTTTTTTACCCATACAGTTGTGGAATTCCTACAACTATGGGGATCAGATCACAGACCGGTCTTAGCACGGATTCAATCCGGTGCTAGGAGGACAAAGAAGAATTTCAGATTTGACAAGAGATGGATCGGTAAACCAGGGTTCAAGGAAGTAGTGATCTCGGGATGGGGACAATTTGATGAAATTCCGATGAGGAATTTTCATCAAAAAGTTACCTCATGTCGAAATAGAATTAGTTCCTGGAAGAAGCAAAACCCAACAAATTCCGCTACACTAATTAAAGAATTAAAAGACAAGATAGACTTGGCACAAGATGATGATAACTCTACGACGGAAGAGTTGGAGGATTTAAGAAGACAGTTGATATTGGCCTTTAAAGATGAAAATACTTTTTGGGAACAAAAAAGTAGAGACCATTGGCATAGAGATGGAGACAGAAACACAAAATTCCACCATGCCATCACAAAACAACGAAGAGCCCATAATAGAATCATCAGTATCAAAGACAAGCATGGGAATTTGGTAGAGAGTGAAATCGAAGTAGAGAACGTGGCTGTTCAATACTTTCGTGACCTCTTCTCTACTTCTTCACCGACAGAGATAGACTCCTCACTCCGTTTTATCTCTGAAAAAGTGTCCCAAGCCGACAATAGGTTACTCTTAGAGGAACCGTCGGAACAGGAAATTAGAAGAGCTCTCTTCGAGATAAATCCGGACAAAGCTCCTGGACCGGATGGTATGACAAGTAAATTATTTCAGAAATTCTGGCGTGAGATGCGGCAAGACATTATTAGACTTGTAAAAGATTTTTTCGCGACAGGCAGTTTCGACCCACTTTTGAACCAGACGAATATATGCCTTATCCCTAAAAAGAAGAAACCCCGGGACATGTCTGAGTTCAGACCGATTAGTCTCTGCAATGTTAGCTACAAGATTATATCTAAGCTCTTATGCAAGAGACTTAAAAGGGTTATTCCACGCTTGATCTCAGAGACACAATCTGCGTTTGTGTCAAAACGCTTGATCACTGACAACATCCTGATAGCGCAAGAGAACTTCCATGCCCTAAGAACGAACCAGAGATGTAAGGAAGATTTTATGGCCATCAAGACTGATATGAGTAAAGCTTACGATAGAGTGGAATGGAGTTTTTTGGCAACTCTGATGTTAAAGATGGGCTTTGATGAAAGACTGGTTAACCTCATTATGTGTTGTGTTACGTCAGTCTCATATCAAGTCCTAGTCAATGGACAACCGAGAGGCCGAATTTTACCAAGAAGGGGTTTGAGGCAAGGAGACCCCCTTTCCCCCTTCTTGTTTATCTTGTGCACGGAAGCTTTGATCTCGCTCTTGAATGGAGCGGAAGCGGAGAAGAAGATTGTAGGTCTTAGGGTGGCCCAAGCAAGCCCAAGAACCTCTCACCTATTATTTGCCGATGATAGTCTTTTCTTCTGTAAGGCGGAAGTAAGCCAATGCAGGGAGATCATAGACATCATAGACATTTATGGGAAAGCATCGGGACAAAAATTAAATGCGGCAAAATCCTCGATGTTCTTTGGGAACCGTGTGGACTACTCTAGGAAACAAGAGATAAAAGAGGTTCTGGGTTTCTCGGCTGAAGGAGGCATGGGAATGTACCTTGGATTACCTGAACATATTTGTGGCTCGAAAACAAAAGTCTTTTCCTACGTACAAGATCGGCTGAATGGGCGAGTGAACAATTGGTCTTCGAGATTACTGTCCAAAGGGGGAAAAGAAGTTCAGATTAAAGCTGTGGCCCAGGCAGTTCCGACATATCCAATGTCGTGTTACTTAATTCCACAAGGCATTATTGATAAACTAAAAAGCACAACTTCAAATTTTTGGTGGAGCTCGAAACAGAACAGCAGAGGTTTACATTGGATTGCATGAGACGAGATCTATATCCCTAAGGATTTAGGGGGACTAGGCTTTCGTGACCTTCATGATTTCAACTTAGCACTTCTTGCGAAACAATTATGGCGTTTGATTCACTACCCGAACTCCTTATTGGCACGTGTCCTAAAGGGGAGGTACTATTACGATACCTCTCCCTTGGAAGATCGACGGACATATTCCCCCTCATATGGCTGGCGTAGTATAATGGCAGCAAAACCTTTACTCCTTTCGGGGCTACGAAAGAGAATTGGTACGGGTCGAGATACGAGGGTGTGGAGTGAGAACTGGGTCCCTGACTCAGTGGCCCGACCACCTAGGCCTGCCGATCATATTGTCTACAGACTTCCCCGCCTCCCGGTTCAAGCCCTTATTAGGAATGATACCAAGGAGTGGGATGTACAGCTTCTACGGGAATATTTCCAGCCAGACGATATCCCTTTGATACTTGGGATTAAACCCTCCTGCTCCTCTGCTCCGGATGGATATGTTTGGGACCATACAAAGACAGGAGTATACTCAGTCAAAACCGGCTATGACCTACTTCAATCAAACAAGACAAGCCCTACACCGGAACTGGTTCTTCAACCAAGTATCACAGGCCTTCAGAGTCATGTGTGGAGGATTGAGGCTCCAAGCAAGATGAAGCATTTTTTGTGGCAAGCTATCTCGGGCTGTGTGGCGACAGCAGAGAGGCTCACCTATAGACACCTGGGCACCGATAGGAGTTGTCCTAGATGTGCTGGCTCAGTGGAGTCGATTAACCACCTTCTTTTTGAGTGTCCCCCTGCCCTGCAGGTTTGGGCTTTATCGGACTATCCGTCCATTCCGGGTGTCTTCCCGAGTACATCTATCTACCAAAATATAAACTTCCTTTTTTGGAAGAGAAAAGAGGTGGCTCCTCGGAGACCACAATTTGACACATTTCCATGGATCTGTTGGTATATTTGGAAGGCGAGAAACGAAAAACTTTTCAATGGGAAAGTCATATCCCCGATGGATACCCTTCAGCACGCGTCCCTAGAAGCAGAATGCTGGAGGAAAGCAAACGAGAAAGAGGAAGACGTTGAGGTACATGTAGTGATTCCTGCTGCAGAAGCCACAACAGAGCCCCCTTGGGGTCTCCCAAACCCCTACCTGTCAAATTGATGCATCATGGATAAATCATGGCAGTGTAAGTGGCTTAGGGTGGAGTCTTAAGGATCAGATGGGTTCAGAGTGGTTTGGATTACGAGCGTGTACAAGGAGCCGATCAGCTTTGCATGCAGAGATGGAAGGCCTACTATGGGCAGCTTCTTGTCTGAGAGACCTGCGGATAACCTCGATACGGTTTGAAACAGACTGCTCGGATCTTGTGGACATGACTACTAACCCAGAGGACTGGCCGATTTTCACTACAGAAATTGAGATACTTCAGAGACTTCAGGAGGGCTTCGAGGATGTGAGCCTGTCTCATATTCCTCGGAGTATGAATGGTCGAGCGGATGCACTAGCCAAAGAAGCAAGGAAGAAAGGATTTACTTTTTCCCATATAGATCAGACCAGGCCAGACGGAGGTGCTCTTCGGAGTATCGACTCATCTGTTCACCACTTGATCTAATTTAATTGGGTTGCGGACAAAAAAAAAAAAAAAAAAAATCTCAATTATATCAAACCGGCCGAATCATATATATGAATCGATATATTCAACCACATTTTCAAAGCATATTGAGTACTATAAGAAAAAAAACTCAATATGATAGTTACATTTTGTGAAGGATATAAGATCTGTTTATTTTCTCTTAAAAGGATATCGTTAGCCTCACAAAGAGGTAACATACACGTCGCACTTCACTTGTTCTCGACCACTTCCCACTCAGTTTACATGCAAGTTCTATATCGGATGATGTCATCCATTCAGCCACATCAGTTATCATTACATCTCTCTTGCAGACGCTGATGATGTGGGATTATCTCTCTTCCAAACACGTGTTGGAGAGTAACTTGCACAAATTTCTCTTCGACTTATCTACCGGTATAATTATTAATAGAGTAAATTGTCAGATTCTAAAACTGCACCACCTATTCTTGTAGTTCGAAGATAAATGGTACTATTAGTGCCATTCCTTCTTATCTATTTTTCACCTATTTAATGCGAGTTTCTGTAACTTATGTTACTTGACTTTCGTTGTCAACCACTTGATATCACTATCGACTTCTGTTTGGATCGATCAATAAAATAGCTAAGTTCAGTTTTTGTCAAATCGTATTTCATAAAATTCCTATCCCATACCAAGTGGACAGTAGTCTACTAATTCTGAGAGTGAATATTTAAGATCACTATTCAGTTTCATTTGAAAATAGCAATTTACATTTGACATGTGGTATTATCGACAGTTGATCCTAGATTTATAAAGAAGATTATGAGCCCATTTTTTTTTGATTAACTTAAAAGTATTTCAAGCCTATATATAGAACGGCCTAAACTAAATGTACTAGATAAATCTTTTCTGTGAATTTTCAAAATATGGTTTTGTATATGCGTGACAACAAAGTTTAGTGTTGTGGAATTGAGATAAGCAAATCCGCCTACTATTAACCACCTCCGTGGTCTAAAGTTTTATAAAAAGATATCATTTACTCCACGTTAAATATAGTCTCCAAAATTTTCACAGTGAGGTTTACCATTTGTACTTAACTAATACTATAGTATCACAACTCTTCATATCTATTTAAAATGCAAATTGCAGGATGTGTGGCAAGTTTATGTTGCTTTACTCGTCGTTGTTGTCCTCTAAAGGATATTACAACAAACTATTGTTTTGGAAAGGATTCCGGCCCATACGGGAACATGTATAAACATTCGGTAAAAAAACTTAATTTTCAATTCAGAAAAACACATTCCAATCACTCAAATATGTATTTACATGATTAATTTATTCTGTCATTAATCAGCACTCACCCATCCGGCCTCCGGTATATATAAAAACATACATTTATTGCCATTATAGTTACCTACTGCGTCGTCGGAGTATCATTGCAAGAGTCCAAGGGATACAAATCATATGTTACAAATTGTGACCAACTTGACTAACAAACAACCTTAAGAATCTTTTACTTTGTTTAGCGATAGTTTATGGTTGATTTGGTCGCAAATCCCAATCAACAGGGGATTCCCATGGAGGGATCTGATATTATATATGAATTTGGTTATGTTAATTAGAGGGTAAATCAGTGATAACAAAGGGAGAGCTAATAATGTTGACAATAAGAGGAGCCAATATTTAAAGATAGCTATATATATGTTTGCCCCTTACCAAAGAGATCCAATACGTTGACAACGGAAAAAAACAGCAGGTCCTATATTGAAATTGGAATCAAGCACTGATTGGGGTCGTAGGTTAGCTATTCTTTGCTTAAACTTACTTTTTGGTTTTGTTTTGTTTGGGATAAAATACCAACTTTTAAGCTTAAACATTTGTTTCAATATATAAGTTAAAAATAGTTTAATACGTGTACACAATAATTAGACGGTTCGAGGGAAAATTACAAGGAAACATCGATCGTTCTCTAAATTGCTCGTATGAAACAAACGTCCCACAAGCCTAGAGTCCTATAGTTATAAGAAAACAAATGTAGTTATCGTATTCGGCGTATTAGTTAATGTGTCACTGTCTTTGGAATTTAATAAATGTAGTTATCGTATTCAGTGTATTAGTTAGTATCTTCAAAATCCATATGGTTATCGAATATGTTATTCGTAATTAGAGAAAGTAAAATTAAATGAGATCATTTATTTTCCCAATGCTCTTTATTGAGGAAATTTGGAAAGTGTTAATCATCAGGCTGTTAATGAATTTCCCTAGAGGGTTATTGACAAACAAGTGAGAAAGCGGATCTCTACTATCCAAATGATGGGCATAAAGGGTTATGAAGATGTCACGAAGCTATGGTTTGCTTCATTTTAGATCCAAAAGCTTCAAAGAAGATTCACGACCCTTTTATAGTAACTATCTCAACTAATTACTAGTTTTCATATTTTCGAAGCATCTATTGTAAAAACGTTAGTCGAATTAATATACATTTATTTATTTTTTTTAAATTATATATATATATATATATATATATATATATATATATATGTATGTATGTGTGTGTGTGTGTGTTTGACGTTTTAAGAAACTGAAATCGAGTGAATCCAAGAGGAAAAGAAAACGAATGGTTTGATCCTTAGCAAAAAGGTCGAGTAAATTTTACGACATGGCATGTGGTCGTGATCTAGTTTGTAGGATCTTCTCATCATGTCCATCAGTAATAATAATAAAAATAAAATACGTATGTGAGTAGTTTTGTATTCGACTATTTAGAACCAAAGCTAATACTAATATATAGAAAAAGAAAATGCGAATATAAGACAAAAGAATTAAATAGTAAAAGGAAAAGGAAAATAAATAAAGAGAGAGGATGGGCAATGAGAGTGAGTGCATATGCGTCGTACTTGTAATTTCCGCAGTTCCTCCGACCAAAATATCTTATCTACCGTCGACTGTGTCTCTTTGATAAGATTGGTAAGATTGATAAGTTTTTTTGTGCTTCTAACTTATAACTATTTGGCGATAGGTGAATTGGTTTAAATCCCTATAATATTATTCAAGTCTTTTACATATTTTTAATGTAAAATCTTTTCTCCAACACCTTTTCTCGAGATAATGGTGGGTATAATCATTAATTTCGCAGAATCCTTCGTACTCTCTTCGAGACAATGCTTTATTTCTCTAGCAATATCATATGAGGTGGTGATATTATCACTTATCTACCGTTGTATCTCTTCGCGTGTTAGTATAATTTCCATTTTGTTTTTATACTTTCTTGAAACTATGAGTCCTCGCCAGCGGTATCGTTTGCGAGAAATCAATTCTTTTATTGCTAGAGAGACACAACTCTTTAATGCAAAGTGTGTGTCTTGCAAGGAGACAGTCTCTGAACGACTTTTTTCTTAAAATAAAAGAGAGACACAACTCTTTAATCCTCTCCTCTCCTCTTATCTCGACCACCAATTTATATACTGACGTTTATTCACGTGCTTTGATCCGGCGCGCGTTTGGTTTCTGTAAAAAGGACATGAGACTGCACGGAAATATAGAGAGAAGGAGGTCATCATTTTTAATTTTGCTGAAAGCCCTATTGGTTAATACTTGGTTCTTCTGTTTATATTAATGAAACGTTCGCAGGGAAATAACACAAGTGGGTTGATTCCAAAGTACAAAAGCAATAACTATTTATAGTTCCACGAGCTTGACTCTTTTTTTTTTTTTAAGTTCTTTCCTCACTTTCAAAATCAAACTAGATTCTAATCCGCGCTAAAACGTGGATAATTTTTCGATGAAAATTTTATAAAACGATTTTTTTTTTATTTGAATTAAACTTCGGTATTAAATATGTAATCCGAAGTCCGAACCGAATCCAAACTAAAAAAACTGATGCGTATATACCCAGTTGTAGGCATATATAACTATTTTATATTAGTAAATAAAATATAATTAATTATTATTCAAATTTAGTGTAATATGAATTGACTTAATATTTTTTTTTAAAACAATAAATTACTTATTTAGTTCCTTAATTTTAGGTTAGTATTTTTTAAAACAATAAATTACTTATTTAGTTCCTTAATTTTAGGTTAGTATATATGTTTAATAATATTTAAGTTATGTAGAAGTAGAAATAATAGAAAATCTAGGTAATGGTCATACCTAAACTATTTGTAAGTAGATAAAAATAGAATTATGTTTTAATATAGTAGATATATCCATAAACTCTTGAGATTTTTCCAATTTGAAACACATTGGTCCATTACAAAAGAATCAATAAGATGTACATGCAAACACACATATATCTACACACTACATCCTGTGGAGAAACTAAGGGTTTGAATTGTTAAGCTAAAAAGCTTTACATCAATTAAATACTTAGCTTTTACACTCGAATCTTCTTCCTCTGTTCCCAACCGCAAACATGGAAGATCTTGACCAAACCCTAGAAAGCGCAGCAAGACCAGATGACCCTTAATGTCACAATCACAAGATCAACACCCCCCGAGAGCAGAGCAACAAGTGTAAGAATATTCATTGTGAATCCTCCCCTGTCTCGTGATCATGAATTAGTAAGGGTTAAGCTCAGCGTAACCATACCGTTGAGGAAGAAGTTCCTCAACTTCTATCCTAGAGCTTTTCTTGATATGGTAGTTTCTATATACCGATTCAATCTCTACAGAGAACAAACTGTAGACTGGTCTGTGATCTGAGAACCTTGACTCCCCGCGAACATACGACAGCTGACTAAGTCCGTTACCATGCCAGAGTATGCGATCACACCTTCAATATTTTTTTTTTTGTTTGGATTAATAAAAAAAACACATTAAATATTATACATTATTATAGAAAACCAATTAAGTTAAATTTGTTGATACTCTCGAAAGAAAGAAAGAAAGAAAGAAAAACTACTAACCATGCGGGAGTGCGTCTTTTGGCCTTGGTGAGACGATCATCACCAGCATATACATCTGAATTGTTAGAGTACTTGTATGTGGGTGGGAAATAGATGGTCCCTTCATTCCATCCTTCAAACACACGACCTTTACGTTGTTCTAACCGCAACTATAAACAAGAAAACACACAAAAGTGGCAAATTTTCTTTTATTTTTAGACAAGTTTCATTTGGTTTTTCAAATAAAGGGGGGGGGGACTTTGAAAATGCTAATTTCTTACCTGGTCTTTCTCAAGCAACGCACTCCAGTTTCTCATCTCGACAAGAGCCTTTGTACACCGGTAAGAAAGAGCTATGCGGTAGTTTAAGTCTCCAAGCCAGATGACTCGACTGAAAAGACATAACAAAACAAACAAGATTTAGCAATGATCAAAGATTTAAAGAAAGTCCATTCATTGCAACAAAATTAACTCACTCGTGTTCTAAAATTGTTTGAGGAGACTTGTCTTCCCCTGGGTTGTTCACTCTAGGGAATCTCGTTTTCCTTAGAATCTCTAAAACGTCAGAATTTCTTCTTAGCTCATCCCCTTCTTTCTGACCAGATGTCAAGTGGCTGCACACAAAGCAGAAGCTAGTCTCGTGTACCCACATGCTGACTGAAATCGAGCCCTGCAATTTTTTATTTAAAATAAAATAAAATAAACAGATCCAAACTTTGACAACCTATTCCCCCCCCCCCCCCACACCCAAAAAAGAAAAGAAAACTAAACTCTGTTTGAAAATAATACCTTGTTTCCGAGATAACCCATCAAGCCTCTTCCTACACAAGAAACTTTGAGGTTCTTAACACTGTCCCTTAGATCACTCTTCACCCATACAGTTAAGAATATCCCAACCATTTGCTTGCTAGCCACCAAACAATACTTAGACTTGTCTCTCTCGTCTGCCCCAAAAGATCCACTTCTCGAGACAGCAGAATATTGATCATATGCTGGAGAATTAGAGTCCTGCACGTTCTCTTGGTCGTCGTCATCGTCGGAGAAGGAGCAATACCTGAAGCTTTGGTCGTGGCCCAAGATGAAACGGTCACAGACGCTAAACCTACGGTCAAGATGTGGCTGCATGGATGCTGACATGTCAAAGTTGTTCATCCTCAGGCTCTTGCTTAGTGACCTCCGATGATAGAATGAGGAGTTAGCATGTTCGAAGTCTGAGTCCAGCTCCGCGACAGGGTGGGGAACAGGGGAAGGGGTTCCGCCAGTGTTGTCAGGGAGACTGTTCAAGGTTCTTCGGATGAGAGAAACCCATTTCCTGGCGGGGCCGTTGTCTTCTGTACCCAATACGTTGCCGGCGTTCAAAGGAACGATCTCTTGGAAGCTGTGGGAAGTCTCAGAGATTAGGAAACATGGGGACTTAACTTTTGAGTAAAATAGAATAACAGGTTAGCAGCATTACCCAAGAACGTAAATGTCGGAAGGAGGGGAGGTGTGGAGCCAATCCTCGAGATTCAGATTATTCGGAGGAGACTTTCCGGCGACATTCCAGGTTGCAGTAAAAACCCTGATGTCAACAACGTGTGTGTGTGTGTGTGTTAGACCATGTATTTTACTATTTATTTATTTTTTCTCTAAATATATAATTTCTATAATAAAGATTATTTATCTATAACAGCATTGTTTAAAATATAGAGGAAAATTTAACTTGGAGTCAATTTGCCTCTCAATGATATTATAGAGACAAAAATAGCAATAGGTTGAAAATGATGTTAAAGAATTGGCTCAAAAGCAAAGAGAGGACAAGAGAAATATAGATAGATACCTGAGATTATGAACTTGTTTAACTAGTGGTTCTGGATCTAATTCCTGTTTGTTTCGTCTACCTCTTCCATTATTTATTCTACACCGAGTCTCTGAAACAAATTGAACAATACACTTGTTGTTCTATTATTATTATTATTATTATTTTTTTGAAAAAAAAAGATGGAATGAGTTTAAAAGAAAATAAAATAAAGAAGAAGCATGTATTTTTGAGTGATTACTGACCAGCATAGTTGCTTTTCTTGTTAACAGAGCATGCTTCTTCTCTTCCAATGACATTGTTACTCCAGTCTCCACATTCACCTGCAAAAACCTTTTTTTTCTTAAAGTGAACATCCGATAAAGTAGAAAACAAAAGCTGTTAAGTTCTCAGATTCCTAGACTACAAGAAGGCTGTTCATCAATAACATTTAGTTTTTATTAAAAAAAAAAAACAAGGAGTACATTACCTTTGTAAAAGACTCTGTCGTCTGCGTGGAAATGTTCTGCTTTGCTTTTGATGTTGAGCCATTTCTTAACCAATGTTCTAGGCCATGAAAGCTGCGCAAGAATTTGGAGATCAGCAACGCGTTTTGGTGGTGATAAGCAAATACCAGTTTTAATTAGGAAGAAAAAAAAAAAAGAAGAAAAACCTTGGTTCTCTTGAGGCTACTACCATCACCCATTGTTTATACAGAATGAGAGTAGATCCTTGATTTTCACGAACTAATCTTTTTGCAATAACCGATAGCTAAAACATAAGCATCTTCTCCTCCCCACAAGGTTCGGTTAAGAAATGGTGTTGACAGAAGAATATTATGAGGAAGAGAATGTGAGATTACTTCTTATTTTAACACAAGAGTTACAGAGGTAAAGACTTTCGAAATTAGGGATTTGAAAACAGGGGGCCTTCGTTTCTGGGCGTATACCAACTTGGGTTGGGGAGGGAAGAAACAGCTTCCTCTTCTTCTTCTAATTGTTTTCTCTCTCTCTCTTTGAGTCTTTCTTCTTCTCCCTTTATAAATGAAATATATTCCTTTCTTTTTTAATTTGCTAGTTGCGGTCTATATTTATTGCACTTTCCCCTCATTTTTTGTTTATTTTTAATATATTAAAAATTAGATTTATTTGCATAAAGTGCCATTGGCACCTATAATTAGAGACTTGTCTATGATGTGACAATTAATTTCTTTTGGACCATTTTGCCCTTCTCCACACTCTCTCTCCTCTTTTTGACTTCCCCCTTTTCTTTTTTCTCTTCAATCCTTAATTATTTTACAAATCTCTATCATTCTATAAACAATTAAATTTTAAATTTCATTATTTTTTCATAAGTGGCTTTGAATCCTCAAATTTTTCACCTTTTTTTTCTCTCCAATCCCTAATTATTTTACAAATCTCTATCATTCTATATACAATTAAATTTTAAATTTCATTATTTTTTTCATAAGTGAATTTGAATCCTCAATTTTTTGATGATATCAATTTTCTGGGTTTTAGATTCGACGTCGTGTTAGCGGTTAACAAATATTGTAGACGTTAACAGAAGTGTTAGTTGTTAACAATTATTTTTACGCTTCGCGTTAATAAATGTGTTCGCTGTTAACAAATATTATAGACGTTAACAGAAGTGTTAACTGTTAACAATTATTTTTACGCTTCGCGGAAATAAATGTGTTGGCTGTTAACAAATATTGTAGACGTTAACAGAAGTGTTATATGTTAACAAATATTTTTACGCTTCGTGTTAATGAGAGGAAAGAGAAAGGACATTCTCGGCATTTTCTTGCCAAATGTTTGTCAGTGTCCTTCATGTCCAATCAATGGTATTTTGCTAATTTGAGATTCAAATATGGGTAGTTCACTAAATCACTCTAAAAATTATTTCCATAAATATGTAAAGCCTTAAGAGCATCATTATCCCTAAAAACCCTTTAATTTAAGGGTTCTTAGTTTTTTTTTTTTTTTGGTCTGTTTTTTTTTGAAAAAAAAAAGGAAGAACCAATTGCGGGCCGCCACATGTCAGTGGGA
Organism: Moricandia arvensis; assembly: GCA_905132765.1. Taxonomy (NCBI): domain Eukaryota; kingdom Viridiplantae; phylum Streptophyta; class Magnoliopsida; order Brassicales; family Brassicaceae; genus Moricandia; species Moricandia arvensis. The sequence continues at coordinate 44,234 of CAJHQP010002339.1, read as the reverse complement.
TCCGCGAACAGTGCAAGAATTTCAAAAGAACTGACTATTGCAGAAGAACTTTAAGAGCTAAGAGCCAGGGATAATGATGCTCTAAAGCTCTAAGTTCGGTAATAGAGTAGTGCTTGAGATTAAATTCTTCCCTTTATACATATGTTCAGTATTATTATAACTGATTTTAATTCGTTATCACAAAGTGATACTCCGGTCCTTCTGTTTTAATAAACTAGACGTTTTAAGTATCTTCAGAGATATATAAGATGAAGTATCATAAATATTTGATATCTGTTTATATATATCTTATTGTATTTGTTAGTAGTGTTTCATTGCAACTATTGAGATATTTTAGAGTGTGTAGTCTTGTAGATTAGAAAAAGAACCAATATATATATATATATATATATATATATATATATATATATGTATATATGTATATGTATGTTATACCGTACCTTTGTTATCATGTCATACTTTTACAGAAACTAATAAATCAACTAAACATAAAATTGTATGTATGAAGCAGAAATAAAATATGATACAGTATAGTGATCATACATTAAAAAAAAAAGGAAAAGTACAAGATCAAAATATAAAAATAAACACTTTGGGGTTGTTACCTTCCATATATGCAATACAAATCCCGGATTTGGCAATTAGAATAAACATATAAACAAAAACAGACAAACGAAATCTGAATTCTTGGGAAATTGTCGCCAGGAAATAATAGTTACTACTCCCTCCGTTTCATTTTAGTTGTCGTTTTAGGTTTTTGCACACAGATTAAGAAAATATTTAATTTTACATATTCTCAAAATAAAAATACCATTACCTATACACCTAACCACATTTCAACCAATAGAAAAATAGAATGATATATAAAATCATTAAATTTTGCATTGAAATTATAAAACGACATTTATTTTGAAACGGAAAATTTACCACGATAAATAATTTGAAACTGAGGTAGTACTTATTATTTAGTAAATGACAATTAAAATATAATAGCATCAATACTAGAGGGCGGATTGGTGAGCTAAGGTAGGTGCATGTATGCATGTTTAGAGGGGTGAAGTTTGAGGTTTCGGGAGACAACAAAAACTAAAAATGCCACTTCATATTTGTGCTTTCGAATATATATTTATATTTATCATAGAAAATGGAATTAACACGTTTATCAAACGTAATATAAAGACCAAGAAAACAAACGTATTTCTTTGCGATACACTTTTTAGTAAAATGTGAAATTTATAAGATTGAGTTTGTTGTGTGTAAAGAGGAGGGGGACTCTTTTTGACCCAATCTAGACCAATGTCTACGGGACCATCATCCCCCTTTGCGAGACTTTGCCTCGTCTTCTTCGATCTATTTTACTTTTTTCAAAAATTTAGTTCAAATGATGATACTCGCTTCGTATCACTGCAAGAACACATTGTTCTACTATTGCATTTACATATATGCGTACGAGTGATGGCTTATATTATAAACACATAGTTGGTTTAAATTATATTGGCTTAGGGTTTGAATCGAGTATCAAATTAGAACTACTCTCTCTGTTACAAAAAATACATGTTTTAGATAAAAAAATTGTTTTAAAACAATTTTTTTTATTTTCAATGCATTTTGCCAGTTAATAATAAAAAATTATGATCTCTAAAAATATTAATTGTATTTTTTGAATTTTTATTCGTTTAAAGTATAAAATTTCAAAAACTATACATTAATAATTAAATTTTAATGTTACAAAAAAAAAATTAAATTTTAATATGGTTTATTAAAAAAATGTCAAAATTCTAAAACATGTATTATCTTAAAACAGAAAGAGTATTTGTTTAATCACAAGACAGAGTTTGATTGAATGAACTATAATATGTTAGTTACCTTTTTGTGTATTTTCTAATACACAAAGTGTTGATCTTGTAGGGTTAATTTATGGGGCCCAAAACCCATGTTTTGCTTCTTTTTCCGATTTTTTGAAAAGTTATATAATCGAGTTTCCACTTTTAAGACATGGTTTGGTGAATTTAAGCGATTTATTTTGTAAGGTAAAGTTAAATTGACACATGCTGCATGTGGGAGACCGTGTCTGTTTATTCAGACCAATACTTGGGTTTAGTAAATCTTTAAATCTGCCTTTTTCTATGTATCTGTTTCTATTTAATTGACAATTTTGTATTCTTTTACTATTACTATTTAATTCATGAAAAAATCCTAGAACATGTTCAACTAAAAGTTATAATAGTAGTAAACATGTATTTAGTGTCAGTTTTTATGTCATCTGCTGTACTTTATATTATTAAGTAATAGCGAATACAAGTATTTGAAATACATGCAATTGTGATAAAGAAAAAACTATACCACAACATAACTTTTAACACATATTTATAATAAATGGTTATATGTGTACCAAATCCATGATAAACTGCTCCCCACAATAGTTATTACAGACGACTTTTTATCTGTATTAATATGAAACCTCCAATATACTGTATTTTATCTGTCTATACAAAACACTGTGCCAGCTGTAACAAGTCATTATATAATTGCGCTTTCATTGTTTTTCCTTTGTTAAATGCCCATGACAACTCTGATTAGCGAAATAGTGATTAGTGAAAGGGTTAACTAATAGTAGCACTCTTTTTTTTATTGTATCACGTCAACACAAGTACACCCAATAATAAAGAACTAGAAGATTTTAATTATTTGTTCGGACATACTAGTATATATTATAAATCTATTACCCTATGTAACTGTTTAATATATTCAGTTAACTTTTAAAAATTTATGATTTACTATGTCTGAATAATATTTATTTTATAGAAAACATTAAAATTCTAACTTTAAAAAACAAATTATTTTCAAAACTTTTATTGTTGGGGAACGGAAAACGGAAGTACGTAGTATTATAAATGTGTGCATAAAACTATAGTATTAACGAATAGTCTGTTAACGAAGGCGACTTTGTAGATTATCCGCCAGATGGTGGCGTATTACAAATAAATATTCACGATAACACCTTATAACATTAGGATACGATTGGCGAGCCTGTTTTGAATTAGTATAATACTTTATCTACATGAACAGACAGACAGTATATCTAAATGTTTTTGTGAGACCCGCATCTCACGTAATAATATAATAATAATATTATCGTCCGAAATTCTAATATAATAATTATAAATAAAATTCAAACATCACCAATCCAAATTATACATAAAATTCGAATAAAAGTCGATAATATGATAAAAATAAGTCTGAGATAAAACGTGGAAACAATCCCAAAAGCACCAGCCCATTGTGATCAATCCTGATCGTCAGTATCACCTGAAAGGGGAAAAAGGAGGGGTGAGCAACAGGGGAGTCGCTCAGTGAGGTATGGGATGATAGTCACGCAAACCTCTCACTAGATAAAATAGAACTCCCACTATGGAAGTTTAGATCTAACATGAACACACACGATGCCTAAGGCATCACACAAAACAAACAATGCGATGATAGCACACGGCTAGTCCATACACCCCGCATTTCCTCATAAGGATATACATACTCTGCGTCGATAGTACAAAATTACGTCTCTGTACCCCCGCAATCATACTCTGCGTCGATATGCAAACGTCTCTGCACCCCGCAATCTCAAACATCTGCGTAGATAGTACATAATTACGTCTATGTACCCCCGCAATCAACTCTGCGTCGATAGGTCAGACGTCTCCGGCCCCCGCAATCTCGCACATAGTCCTTATATTCATAACTACTTTTACATATATATATCAACACTTAACCTCAAACAATTCAATCAATGGTTGAATCCTCTAGACCCTTAATTTCCAATTTACAATCAATATCCTAACTATCAAACAAGACTCGACTCAAGCAGACGGATCACGTTTCGAAACTAGACTACGATAGGAAGAATTCTATTTTTAGTATAGTTTACAGAATAGACCCTCACCTTAGCCACGGGTTCTGAAGAAAACCTGAGAAAACACCGACTGACCTTGACGGCTCTCAAATAACAATTCTGGAACTCTCTGAAAAAGGCAATTATGTTGTTTCTGGCAGAACTGAACCCTAAATTAACCGATGCATAACTCAACAACTAACCGTTAACTTTTCAATCCCTCCGGTCAAAATGTAGTCCTAGATGTCTTCTATCATTAGCCACCGATTTTACTCCGATCGGCCATCATTTGCTTATCCAAAAGGGCTTCATATCCAGGCTGGTCGTAAACGAAGACTGCATAGCGATCTCTCACGAGAAAAATCATAACTCTCAGAAAATAATTCTAAATGACAATCCGCTTGTTGGAGATGATAGACAAGAGGTTAAACTGCTTACTGACAAATTTTCAGACTTATAGCTTCTGTTTCTGTCGACCGTTTCTTCCTTACACCGAGACGGATCCGAACTGTCTCTACAACTCGACAGCTTATTCATCGCTATGAAGAAATATCACTAACTTTCTAACCGTACCTCGGTTTGATTATCGGAAAGATGTTCTGAAAAGCTGACATCGAGATCTTTCCAATGATATCTTACTCGTTTCCTGGTTCATCCTAGATCAACAGGAAAACGCTGATGAAGTTGATGGTCGGCGGATCCGTTCTACAAAGTTCATCCTCGAAGAAATATCCATAACAATTAGATGAAAATTCCAAATGACGATCCGTTTTCTGATAAAGATATATGGATGAGTGTAGAACATAACCTCAAAATTTGGTGTCGAAATTCTCTGTTTTGGTCGGCCGTTCTTTTGTTCTACCAAAACGTGTCTGCTGTGCTAATCTCCTCCTTCTCTCTCTTTCCTTCTTCTTCTCTCTTTCCCCCTCCCTTCTTCTTCTTCTTCTTCTTCTTTTTCTTCTTTAATTATTGGTTTGTAGCAGAAAGTGAGAGGTGGGAAGTGGAGTGGGTGAAGGTAGGCATAGTGGGAGTGAGTGGGATGTTACAATTCTCCCCCACTACAAAGGAATTCGTCCCGAATTCAAGTCATGATCAAACTAGTCATCATTCCCTGAACTGCTTTGACTTGCCGATCCAAAATCTCAACTGGTCGAACTCGTGCCGAAAGATCTCTACCAATGTCGCTCGGCGGCTGCTGCAAAATAAGCTCTGGCTCTCTCACAACCTTCCTCAATACTGACACATGGAACACGTCATGAAAGTTCGACAACCCCGCTGATAGTCGTAATCTATAGGCCACTGCTCCAATCCGCTCCACAATCGGGTACGGTCACATGTATCTAGGCTTCAACTTCTTTAGTTTATGTGTCTTAGATCCTCCCTGAAATGTCCTCATTTTCAGGTACACTGTATCACCCACCTGAAACTCCAAATCTTTCCGACGCTTATCAGCATAACTCTTCTGACGGTCGTAGGCTTCCTTTAGCCGAATCTTGAGCATCTATACCTGCTCCACTGTCTCTTGAACCATTTCAGGTTCTATGTCACATAGCTCCCCCACTTCGGTCCAACAAAGTGGTGTGCGGCAAGGCCTGCCGTAAAGAGCCTCATACGGTGCCATCGCAATGCTCGAATGGTAGCTGTTGTTGTATGCGAACTCTGCCAACGGTAGATACTTTCCCCAGCTTCCTTCCCAATCCAAAACACATGCCTTGAGCATATCCTCCAAAGTCTGAATAGTCCTCTCTGACTGTCCATCTGTCTGCGGATGATAAGCTGTACTCATATGGACTTTTGTCCCAAGCGCCTTCTGGAAGGCTCCCCAAAATGTAGATGTGAACTTTGTGTCCCGATCAGACACAATACTTGCAGGAACTCCATGCAATCTCACAATCTCTTTGATGTAGATCTGTGCCAACTGATCGGCTCCATCTGTTTTCTTGATTGCTAAGAAATGAGCAGACTTGGTGAGTCTATCCACAATTACCCAAATGGCATTCTTTCCACCAGTGGTTGTCGGAAGTCCTGTCACAAAATCCATAGTTACCATGTCCCATTTCCACTCTGGCAAGGGCAGGTTCTGTAATAACCCGCTAGGCACCTGATGCTCAGCCTTAACCATCTGACATGTCTGACACTGCGATACAAAGGTAGCAACGTCTCTCTTCATACCAGACCAATGATAAAAGCGCTTCGGATCCCTGTACATCTTAGTGTTTCCCGGATGGATAGAAAAATGCGAGTGGTGTGCTTGCTGTAAAATTTCCTTCCGTAATGACTTATCGTCTGGCACACAAACTCGGTTCCGGTACATGTACATCCCACTCGAGGCTGTATGGTATCCAATACTCTCGATCTCCAGTTGTTTAACCAAAGCCGCATCACTATCCTGAGCTCTGCGGATCCTCCACAATAAATCTGCTTGCTCTACGGCCTCAATACCGAACGTCTCTCTCTCAATAGTAACTGCACACAATCTAAGACTAGCAAGCATACCTGTCAGCTCATGAACCTCCTTGGTTCCTGAAACATCGCTCCTTCGCCTACTCAAGGCATCTGCTACCTGATTGGCCTTGCCCGGATGATAGGCGACATCCAAGTTGTAATCTGCTAACAACTCTATCCATCTACGCTGCCTCAAGTTCAGGTCCGTCTGTGTAAAAATGTATTTCAAACTCTGGTGGTCTGTGAGAATCTGCACCTTTTCTCCATACAAATATGACCTCCAAATCTTCAGTGCAAACACAACTGCTGCCAACTCCAAGTCGTGAGTGGGGTAGTTAACTTCGTGTGGTCTCAACTGGCGTGATGCATATGATATAACATGACCTTCCTGCATCAAGACACATCCCAACCCAATACCGGATGCATCCGTATAAACCTCATATGGTACTCCAGGTCTAGGTAAAACCAAAACTGGTGCTTCCGTTAGCTGTCGCTTCAGCTCTGCGAAACTCTTCGAACAATCATCTGTCCAAACAAACTTGACGTTTTTGCCTGTTAGTTGCGTCATCGGCTTGGCGATACTAGCGAAACTTCTGACAAACTTCTGGTAATACCCCGCCAAACCCAAAAAGCTGCGGATCTCAGTAGCACTCCTAGGTGTAGGCCACTCTGTTATTGCAGTAGTTTTCTCCGGATCTACTGCAACTCCTGCCTCAGAGACAACGTGACCCAAAAATCCAATCTTCCGCTGCCAGAAGCTACACTTACTCAATTTAGCAAACAAATGATGCTCTCGAAGCTTACCCAATACAATCCGCAAATGATCTGCATGCTCCTCTCTGCTCCGAGAATAGATCAAGATGTCGTCGATGAAGACAATCACGCACTTGTCTAGGTGCTCGCGGAACACATCGTTCATTAGCTTCATAAACGCTGCCGGTGCGTTAGTCAGCCCAAATGGCATCACCACAAACTCATAATGTCCATATCGTGTACGAAAAGCCGCCTTCCGCACATCTTCCTCAGCTATAGCAATCTGGTGATACCCTGATGCCAAGTCGATCTTGGAAAACCATGAAGCTCCCTGCAACTGATCCAATAACTCGTCGATACGCGGTAGCGGATACTTGTTCTTGATGGTCACCTTGTTCAAACCTCTATAGTCGATGCAGAGTCTAAAACTTCCATTCTTCTTTTTCACAAACAAAACTGGTGCTCCCCAAGGTGAAGTACTAGGTCTGACAAAACCCTTATCCAGTAGGTCTTCCAACTGCTTCTTCAACTCTGCCATTTCGGTTGGTGCTAAACGGTATGGATCTCGTGAAACTGGTGTTGTCCTTGGTTCCAACTCAATCGTGAGTACATCTCCTCTAGCTGGTGGTGGTCCTTTTAAGGACTCGAATACATCCTCATACTTTGCAACCACTGGAACATTCCGTAGCTCCTAATTTTCATCTTCAATAATCATCGAAATGGTCGCTAAGTATCCCTCTGCTCCTCTCTCCAGTAACTCCTCCGCACGTAACATAGAAACAATGGAGACTCCCAGATGTGTCTGAATGCCCTGAAACGTAATCCTTCCATCTGCTTGAGGAATGTGAACCTTTGCCCTTTGGCAATCTAGCACTACTCGATGTCGTGACAGCCAATCCATCCCAAGGATAACATCATAGTAGCTTAGCTCCATTTCTGCCAAATCTCCAACAAACTCGATCCCTCCAAGTGTAACTGGTACACTACGATGAACGCCAACGGTTCCCAATCTCTAAAGCTGTGCGAAGCTCTCGTGTCAAATAAAGTGTGCGCTGACTCTCCTTCAACCAAAACTGATTAACTTTCATTGTGACCGAATACCAACATCATTAAAGGAATAATACTCACGGAAAGGTGCTATATTTTTTTTTTTAAATACCCAACTTCCCAAAAACGTTTTCGAAAAGTTTTTTTTTTTTTTTTTTTTTTAAATCGATGTAATCGGGTCTCCACGAATCGCCATCCCGGGTCGGAGCCGGGATGGAACCCGCTCTGATACCAAATTGTGAGACCCGCATCTCACGTAATAATATAATAATAATATTATCGTCCGAAATTCTAATATAATAATTATAAATAAAATTCAAACATCACCAATCCAAATTATACATAAAATTCGAATAAAAGTCGATAATATGATAAAAATAAGTCTGAGATAAAACGTGGAAACAATCCCAAAAGCACCAGCCCATTGTGATCAATCCTGATCGTCAGTATCACCTGAAAGGGGAAAAAGGAGGGGTGAGCAACAGGGGAGTCGCTCAGTGAGGTATGGGATGATAGTCACGCAAACCTCTCACTAGATAAAATAGAACTCCCACTATGGAAGTTTAGATCTAACATGAACACACACGATGCCTAAGGCATCACACAAAACAAACAATGCGATGATAGCACACGGCTAGTCCATACACCCCGCATTTCCTCATAAGGATATACATACTCTGCGTCGATAGTACAAAATTACGTCTCTGTACCCCCGCAATCATACTCTGCGTCGATATGCAAACGTCTCTACACCCCGCAATCTCAAACATCTGCGTAGATAGTACATAATTACGTCTATGTACCCCCGCAATCAACTCTGCGTCGATAGGTCAGACGTCTCCGGCCCCCGCAATCTCGCACATAGTCCTTATATTCATAACTACTTTTACATATATATATCAACACTTAACCTCAAACAATTCAATCAATGGTTGAATCCTCTAGACCCTTAATTTCCAATTTACAATCAATATCCTAACTATCAAACAAGACTCGACTCAAGCAGACGGATCACGTTTCGAAACTAGACTACGATAGGAAGAATTCTATTTTTAGTATAGTTTACGGAATAGACCCTCACCTTAGCCACGGGTTCTGAAGAAAACCTGAGAAAACACCGACTGACCTTGACGGCTCTCAAATAACAATTCTGGAACTCTCTGAAAAAGGCAATTATGTTGTTTCTGGCAGAACTGAACCCTAAATTAACCGATGCATAACTCAACAACTAACCGTTAACTTTTCAATCCCTCCGGTCAAAATGTAGTCCTGGATGTCTTCTATCATTAGCCACCGATTTTACTCCGATCGGCCATCATTTGCTTATCCAAAAGGGCTTCATATCCAGGCTGGTCGTAAACGAAGACTGCATAGCGATCTCTCACGAGAAAAATCATAACTCTCAGAAAATAATTCTAAATGACAATCCGCTTGTTGGAGATGATAGACAAGAGGTTAAACTGCTTACTGACAAATTTTCAGACTTATAGCTTCTGTTTCTGTCGACCGTTTCTTCCTTACACCGAGACGGATCCGAACTGTCTCTACAACTCGACAGCTTATTCATCGCTATGAAGAAATATCACTAACTTTCTAACCGTACCTCGGTTTGATGATCGGAAAGATGTTCTGAAAAGCTGACATCGAGATCTTTCCAATGATATCTTACTCGTTTCCTGGTTCATCCTAGATCAACAGGAAAACGCTGATGAAGTTGATGGTCGGCGGATCCGTTCTACAAAGTTCATCCTCGAAGAAATATCCATAACAATTAGATGAAAATTCCAAATGACGATCCGTTTTCTGATAAAGATATATGGATGAGTGTAGAACATAACCTCAAAATTTGGTGTCGAAATTCTCTGTTTTGGTCGGCCGTTCTTTTGTTCTACCAAAACGTGTCTGCTGTGCTAATCTCCTCCTTCTCTCTCTTTCCTTCTTCTTCTCTCTTTCCCCCTCCCTTCTTCTTCTTCTTCTTCTTCTTTTTCTTCTTTAATTATTGGTTTGTAGCAGAAAGTGAGAGGTGGGAAGTGGAGTGGGTGAAGGTAGGCATAGTGGGAGTGAGTGGGATGTTACAGTTTTTTTTTTTTTTTTGCTTAAATTTGACAGTATATCTAAATGTCTGCTTCCTCCAATCTTGTTTCTACGGAACTTTTACCTTTTTTTTCCTTATTGTTTTGAGGATGATGGTGTTAATATATCTCAACGCAGTATACAAATTTCCCAAGTCTCAAACTCGAATATGTACATGCACTGCATTCATTTTACTCAATTGATAAATGTTGAAACTGCAGAAAAGAAGAAGAAAGAAACAATGTGATATGATAAGAAGCGATAACACGTTTTGGGGTTTTTATCGAAGGGGAAAAAGTTGTAAGGAATGATGGATGATGTGAAAGTTTTTTTCACTTTGAAGAACCTTTAGAAGAAGAAAGAGGTCCTTTGGGTGTAAGTATGGTTAACCATCACTTTCATGAACATTGGAGACTTTAGGGGTAAAAATAAAAAGAGGATGATGTTACTGTTTTTATCTCTTCCCGCATTGTTTTCTGGTGTAATCGAGAGAGAAAAATAAGTCATGATAATACACATCATGTAATCGTGATAACACACATCAGATAATAACTCATGTGTTGTCTTTTTCATCACATCTCATATAACCCCAGCCGTACGGTACAACTAGACGCCCAACGCTCAAGCATTGAGAGACATCTTTAGAAATAAATAAATCTACTAAAATAAAAATAAAAACAGGGCAAACATTGGGGATATGCAGTCACAAATGTCAACCATAGAGTACAATCCAGTCATGGTTCGCCCTCGTTAGTAACATCTGAACAAAGAATTGGCTAAAAGAAAGATACTCCTGTGTTTTCTTGCACACACCACCTATCTCTATACTTACCTTGTCTCCTCCAACCAACCAACCAACGTAATGATATGATAATGTGACTTACGACCCACTCCTTCCGATCAGCATCATAGCGTTCTCCGCTGTTTGGATACACCAAGATGTAAACGTTGTTAGGTACCTACTTAAAATCTGTATTCTGATGATCCAACAGTCAGGTATGCACTGAAGCTACCTACTGATGCTGCAACTAGCATAGCCCGCTTTTGAAGAATCTTATCTTATTTCTAAGCATCGCTTTTCTCTCTTTAAAAAACCTTTTGCTTCAAACCCCTGAATCGTGGCCTGACCACCACCAAACCAACGTTTTAGTGCCACATAGAAAGAGAAGAGATGAATGAAAAGAAAAGAGAGAAAGAACCTGATAAGAAGCGCCTGGCGATGATATCAGCACCAGCTTCAACGTAATCGAGATACACCTGCCTCCATCAGGAAGCATAATCAAGCTCTATTAAGTAGCAATGCCAAAGAAAACCAAATAGAAGCATTGAATCTGAGTCTCCGCCAGACTTATAACGTGTGCAAAGAGAAAGACTACCAGCATTATGTGTTCTTCACTCTCTGTTTTTGTTACTTCCATTACCTAAATTACATATGTACCGAACCAAACCTTTTTTGTATAATCAACACACGTACCTTTATCATCAATTTTATACACGACAAGACTGTTTGTAGTACAGTATAAAATACATAAAAAAAGCAGAATGAATAAGTTTCTTCTTATGGCAAAAAAAAAAAAAGAAAAAAGAACCCACACCAATCTAACTCCAAAAGTCTCCAAGCAAGTATAGAGAGATCAAGGGCCACGAGGTTTGAAGAAACAGAGGCATCCCTGAAACTTGTCTGGTGGTATCATTCCACCGCCTTTGCTTGTGTCTACTGCTTCTAGTAGCTTCACAATCTCTTCCATCTCCGGACGCCTGTCTGGATTCGGGTCCCAGCATCTTTTCATTATGTTTGCCACCGACTGTGGGCAGCATTTCGGAATCTCTGGTCTTAGATTCTGATCGACCAAGAGAGAGAGAGGGATTAGATTTCTTTATCTGATTAAAACTTTTTTTTTGTAGAATACGAGAGAGACCTTGTGAACAACGGCATGAGAGATCTCAGCAAAACTAGTGTCAGCGTAGGGCATGTCGCAGCAGTATATTTCCCAGAGGCATACACCAAAGCTATACACATCGCATTTCCTGTTGTAAGGCTTTCCTTCAAGAACCTAAGCACGCAAGGCTAGCCCTTTTCAATATATTTATCTTCTTTCACAATTTTTTAAAAAAAAAGGATCTAATATGAAAAAACCTCAGGTGCCATGTATCCAAGAGTTCCAGTTTCACCAGTCATGTCTTGAGGGTTTTGAGCTTCGACTCTAGCAACCCCAAAATCAGCAATCTTGAGCGTCTTATTAGTTTCTAGCAACATGTTCTCTGTCTTTACGTCCCGATGTACAATCGCCTTGGAGTGGAGGTAACTGAGCCTGAGACAGGAAGAGAGTTGTGTCTTGTCATTCAACGAAGAGTGCTATTTTTGGAAAAACAAGAAAAGAAAAGAGTGGTGGTTGTTACTAATATATAGTACCCTCTAGCGAGATCGAGAGCAAGCTGAATGACATCCTTGATGGGGAGTTTGGTCCTATATTTCTTGATGAGGAACTTCTTGAGGGTGCCTCCGGGAACGTATTCAACGACAACACAACAGGCCCTGGCAGGATGTGCGCCGTTGCCACGACCGCCAGAATCACTAGAAGGAGGGATCTTCAGGTCAGAGGTTCCCATGGATGCACCTATGAACTGCAAAGCAAATAAATATCAAAAGCCTCTTCTTGTTTCTTGTTTCCACTACTAAGAGTACCTTACCTTGGTAACGTTGGGGTGATCGAGCTTCTGCCAGACGGCGACCTCTTGCTCGAAGGAAGCGCGAAGAGCACTAGTTTCAGCAGCTGTTGAGTGACCATCTTCTCCCCAGTCTAACACCTTCACTGCGACTTGTTGACCGGCGTAGTGTTGGAGCAAATCCTAAGCCGAGAATAAAGGAGGTCGTTTGGAGTAGTTCACTTTGATTAAGTCTTGTTCTTGTCTTCGTTGTAATAAAGACCGAGTCTTATGGTCTTAGTTGTTAGCTTAAGTTTAGCATTACGTTAAGCAATGTCGTTGAGTTTGTAAGGCTATATAAAGCCATTGATCATTATTCAATAAAAGCAGAGTAGTATTCAGCATTTACAGAGCATTTGATCTTTCATATTGGTATCAGAGCTCTGTTTTTTCTGAAAAAAAAAAAAAAACAAAAGCCGTAGCTTTAAACACAAAAGAGAGAAGAAATGGGTGACGACAAGATGAAGCTTCCTCAGTTCGATGGACACTGGGATCACTGGAGTGAGGTTATGGAGAACTTCTTCCGTGCTAGAGGGTTATGGAGCTTGATCGAAACCGGGTACGAAGAACCAGCAATAACGACGGTTCTATCAGATGAACAGAGGCAGCAGCTGGACAACGCCAAGACGAACGACCACAAAGTCAAGCACTATCTCTATCAAAGCATCGATAGAGTTACCTTTGAGCAGATCTTGGATAGGAAGACATCCAAAATCATCTGGGAATCGATGAAGGCGAAGTTTGGTGGGAACGCTCGGGTGAAGAGATCACTTTTGCAGAAGCTGAGAAGAGATTTCGAGGTGTTGGAGATGAAGGAGACAGAGAACATTGAAGAGTACTTCACTCGTGTGCTGGCAATCACGAACCAGATGAGAAGTAATGGAGAAACCTTGAATGATACCAAGGTGGTGGAGAAGATCCTCAGGACTCTCAGTGAGAAATTCATGTACGTTGTGGTCTCTATAGAGGAGTCAAAGGACATTGAGAGCATCACTTTGGATGAGTTGCAGAGCTCCCTCGCAGTCCATGAGCAAAAGTTTAAGAAACCAGAAAAAGGAGCAGAAAAAGGAGATGATCAAGTGCTCAAAGTGACTTACGGGAGAGGAACAAGTGCTAGAGGAAGAGGCAGGGGACGTGGTCGAGGCAGAACGTTCAACAAGAGCATGATCGAGTGTTACAAGTGCCATAAACTTGGGCATTTTCAAAACGAGTGCCCTAAATGGGATGAGGAAGCAAATTATGCTGACTTTGAAACCGAAGAGATGCTTCTGATGGCGTACATTGAGGGTGAAGAAGATGACATCTCAGACGTGGAGAAAGCTTCAACGTGGGCCTTAATGGCTCAATCTGAAGAACATGGAGGTGGGAGAAAGCGAGCATGGTTCCTTGACTCTGGATGTTCAAACCACATGAGTGGAGACAAGGAACTGTTCTCAAGTATTGATATGGAGTTTAAACACTCGGTGAAACTAGGAAATAATAAGAGAATGGAGGTCAGTGGTAAAGGGAATGTCAAAATGATACTTAACGACTCAACTTACATCATCAGCAACGTCTACTACGTACCAGAGTTGAGGAACAACCTGTTGAGTCTGGGACAGCTTCAAGAGAAGGACCTAACAATCATCATACAGAAGGGAACCTACAAAATCTATCACGATGAGAAAGGTCTGATAGCGGAGAGTAAAATGAGTAGAAACAGGATGTTTGTGGTGTTCGACCAAAGAAGAGACAACGTTTCCAGACATCAACAGTGCCTACAGACCACTACAGAAAATATGACAAAGTTGTGGCATGAAAGATACGGTCACTTGAGCCACCGTGGGATGAAAACGCTACAAAAGAAGGGGATGGTGCGAGGACTTCCACAGTTTGAAGCTCAGACTTTCACTTGCTCTGATTGTCTCGTTGGTAAACAACCGAGAACTGCCATATCAAAGAAGAGCACATGGAGAGCTAAGGAAGTACTAGAACTTGTACACTCCGACATTTGTGGGCCTATCAATCCTATCTCCACAACTGGGAAGAGGTACATTCTGTGTTTTATCGATGATCATAGCAGAAAAGCTTGGGTTTATTTCTTAAAAGAAAAGTCAGAGGCGTTTAATCTTTTTAAAGTGTTTAAGAAGAAGGTAGAAGTTGAGACAGGAAAAAGCTTAAAATGTCTGAGAACCGACAGAGGAGGGGAGTATACTTCTACTGAGTTCTCTGACTACTGCAGAGAGGAGGGCATTCGGAGACAACTCACCACGGCCTACACCCCACAGCAGAACGGTATCGCAGAAAGAAAAAATCGCACCGTTATGAACATGGTGAGGTCTCTGCTCTCTACAAGAAAGGTTCCGAGAATCTTCTGGCCAGATGCAGTGCTGTGGACGTTTTACGTGCTCAATAGATGCCCTACACATGCAGTTAAGGACATCACACCACAAGAAGCTTGGAGTGGTGTGAAACCAAACGTGGAACACTTCCGAGTATGGGGGAGTCTCGCACACGCTCACATTCCAGATGAGAAGAGACACAAGCTCGATGATAAGAGCACTGTATGTGTTCTGATTGGTTTCTCTGAAGAGTCTAAGGGTTACAAATTATACAACCCAAAGACTAAGAAGGTCATCATCAGCCGAGACGTTGTTTTTGAAGAAGAAAGAGGCTGGGATTGGGAAGGAGATCAAGATCACAGCTCAGAGAATGTTTTCACTTGGAACGATGATGACACAGCTTGGGAAGAAAGTGAAGCAGAAGGCAGTGAGGATGAAGGACAAACTGGTGAAGCAGTCAATGAAGAACCAGTGGAAACCGCAGTAGAGGCTCAAAATGAGGAGATCGTGGGAGTCAGGGAGGGACGAAGAACAAGACCCCCACGATATCTCAATGATTATGTCACTGGTTTTGTAGTCACAGATGAAGAAGAAGCAGACATGGCTTATATGGTGGAAGTAAACTCATCTGATCCTGCAACGTTTGAAGAAGCGCAAAAGAGTTTGAAGTGGAGAGCAGCTATGGACAACGAGATGAGTTCAATCGTTAAGAATCAAACCTGGGAGCTCACTGATCTTCCAGATGGAGTCAAATGCATTGGAGTAAAGTGGATCTATAAAACAAAGCTTAACGAACACGGAGAGATAAGCAAGTTCAAAGCTCGATTGGTGGCCAAGGGGTACTCTCAGAAGCACGGTATAGATTACACAGAGGTCTACGCTCCGGTTGCCAGAATGGACACAGTCAGGACAGTACTGGCTAGAGCTGCTCAGAAGGGTTGGAATGTCTATCAGCTAGACGTAAAATCTGCTTTCCTACATGGAATACTTGAAGAAGACGTATATGTGCATCAACCAGACGGTTACGAAGTTGAAGGTCATGAGGGTAAAGTCTACAAATTGCACAAAGCATTGTATGGCTTAAAACAGGCACCAAGGGCTTGGTTCAGCCGCATTGAAGAATACTTCATCAAAGCCGGTTTTGTCAAGTCTCAGAATGAAGAAACTCTGTTCTTGAAGAACAACAAAGAAGGCAACATTCTCATGGTCAGCGTCTACGTTGATGATCTCATTTATACGGGAGATAACTTTCAGATGATGGAAGAGTTCAAGAGATCAATGCAGCGTGAGTTTGATATGACAGACTTAGGGAAGATGAGATATTTCTTGGGAATTGAAGTGTTGCAGACATCACAAGGAATTCACATCTCTCAGACGAAGTATGCACTGGAGGTTTTAAGGAGGTTTGATATGGAAGGCTGTAATGCAGTATGTAACCCTATGGTTCCAGGAAACAAGCTGGATATGGATAGAGAAGGAGAACCAGTGGATGAAACACTCTACAAACAGATCGTTGGGAGCCTCATGTATATCACAACAACACGACCAGACCTGCAGTTTTCCGTGAGCCTCTTGAGTCGTTTTATGTCCAGTCCTACCAGACTTCACATGCAGGCGGCTAAGAGGGTTTTGAGATACTTGAGTGGAACTTTGGATTACGGAATCTGGTACAAGAGAGGAGGAGCTGGAGAAGTGTTAGTTTACACAGATAGTGACTTCGCTGGTGACATCGATAGTAGAAAGAGTACATCAGGATATGTGTTCTTGATAGATGAAGCTGCGGTTGCTTGGTTGTCTAAGAAACAGCCAATAGTTACACTTTCCACTACCGAGGCTGAGTATGTTGCTGCATCAGTGTGTGCTTGCCAAGCAATTTGGTTCAAGAGAATTCAGGAAGAACTGGGATATGAAGTTGGTGGTAGTACGAAGATCATGTGTGACAATACATCAACCATCAAGCTTTCTAAGAACCCAATTTTCCATGGGAGGTGCAAACACATTGGGGTCCGTTTTCATTTTCTACGTGAGCTAGTCAACAATGGTGAGATCAACCTTGAGCATTGTGGTTCACAAGAACAAGTGGCAGATATCTTTACTAAGGCATTAAGTCGAGACGTGTTCGAGAAGTTAAGAAGCAAGCTTGGAGTTTGCTCAGTTGAAGATAAGCTAAGCTTTCACCAAGCTTAGTTTAGGGAGGGTTTGTTGGAGCAAATCCTAAGCCGAGAATAAAGGAGGTCGTTTGGAGTAGTTCACTTTGATTAAGTCTTGTTCTTGTCTTCGTTGTAATAAAGACCGAGTCTTATGGTCTTAGTTGTTAGCTTAAGTTTAGCATTACGTTAAGCAATGTCGTTGAGTTTGTAAGGCTATATAAAGCCATTGATCATTATTCAATAAAAGCAGAGTAGTATTCAGCATTTACAGAGCATTTGATCTTTCACGTAGAGACCGCGGTAGACAGTGCCATAAGTGCCGCGAGCGAGGACGTGCTTCATATCGAGTTTGGAGAGGTCGATCTCCCATTCATGCATCGGAGTAGATTTCGAGGACTTGACTTGTGTAGTTGTAGCGGTGGAGCTTTGACCCATATTCATATCCCATTTACTGAAATCAACTCTATCTGCCCTCAAGTATTCTCCTCCTCCTCCTCCAGCGCTCCTGCTCCCCACTCCCCCTAATTTGGTTTCCAGCGCCATGGATTTCTCTCTCCCCGTTCAATCAGTGGAGTTGAGAACAAGTGCCTTGGATTTTCCACTCCAAAAAGTTATGTTATGTGGTGGAAAATGAGAGAGAGAACCAAAATTCGAAGGGACAAAAGACAAAAGAGTTGAGAGCAATATCGTAGAAGGTTTTTATTTAAAAGTTAAGAAACAAAATAAAAGCTTTTAAACTTTTTTTAATTAAAAATTAAAAAATAACTGTTTGTAAAAAAAAACCTGCAATAATCTTACTCTAAAAAATAAAAGAAGAAGAAGAAATACGATTTATTGATTGATTGTGATGTCACCAAACACACACACGCCAAAAAAACACTTAAAATTCACGAGGAGGATTAGAGAGAGACATATAATCGGTAGAGGATTGGTGAGAGACCAACTCATCTGTCTTTTTTTACTCTTTCACCGCCCAACTTCTCTTGCACAGAGTTTATAGTATATTTTAATACTTAGGGCAAAACAGAGAAAGATAGTCTACTTTATACTACTTCCAGAAAAAACAGAGAGAGAGAGATCTGTGTCTTTCTTTTAGTTTAGTTTTGATTCTTCTTTCTCTCACGCCCATCTATTTTTCCTTTTAGCATATTTTATACACTTTGTTTTGTCAATTCTAGTGAGAAAATAAAATTTTTTTTTTTTGTCATCTGATAGATTAAGATTAGTTCAAACAGCATTTTACACAAAGAGCCAGCGAGGTAACAAATACCACCCGGAAACAAGGCCAGCGAGGTAACAAGTACAACCAGTGAGAAAATAAAATTTCGATCACGTAATTTTGTTCTTTATAATAGACTATTGTTTTACATGTAATCATCATCATGTTAATATTTTGGGAATCTTCGCCCGTCGTTACTTGTGAGCACAAAGCACCAAAACCAATACGCATCCACCAGCATACCTTTTTGCTATATAAACAACAACGCATAGAATATAATTATCAAATGGAACCCAACTACCCAAGAAAACACCCTCACAAATCAGTATTTTACCTGGATCCAATTCGAGATAGACTCTCCAGATTTATTGAACATAGTTACGAATTCCATAAACTAGCCAGTTTTTTCATTAAAAATTAAAGACTTGCAGGAAAAATTTGAAACTGTTAGCTCAATTCATATTTCTCATAATAGAAATAGTCAAACAGACTTATTAACAGAAAAATAAAAATCAAATACTATATTTTCTCTTAAAATTTTGACTTATCTAATAGATATTTAATCTAACTCAAATGAGTTGTTGATAAAATAAAACAAATAATCGATATTTTACATTTTTAAATAAACCATCAATTAAGGTCCAATCGATTAGTCAAGCATGCTAACACTTAAAAGAAAACTTCATAACATTCCTCGATGTTCCTTGAACTATGAATAGATGGACTAACGCTTTGACAAGCGATGAAAGCTCTCAAATACTACTAAAAATCCCCTTCTTTTACAAATATTTCAAGATTGTTAACTGAAGAGATAATTTCCAAAAAACTAATATGTAGAATCTATTATTACTAGACGGATTTATATGGAGAGGGATAGAAGAATGATAGCATTTACACAAGTGTCTGAAAGGGCCTTCTTCAAAGAGAGAGAGAACAATGATAGGAAGAGATTAATGACGTCTACCTAAATCCAAAGTTGCATAGAGTGGCGTAGCCGGTGACACATGGTCACCATGTTCACAAGCACACTCCACAAGCACAACGCACAAGACACGAATCACTACGTGGCAGTTTATTATTTTGCCACGTGGTAGCTCAGTATCCCCAAACTTAATCCACAAGGGACTTGGGAGATCGGACTTTCGAGTCTACTCTCTTTTAAGAAAATTACAAATGTGCCAATCAACTTTATGTATTGTGTTTTCAATTAACAAAATTCTAATTATACATTATCAGGAAACAAAAAATTATATAAGAATATAATATAAGCTGTAAGATTGATAAAATTATCTTTTTTTTTTTTTTTTTTCACTGATGATTATAAACAAGATGACAAAGTTTAAAAGAGATGGTTACAGTATAAACCCAAAAAAGCCTCAAACAGATGAGGAGCCAAAGTGCATAAACCACGTTTAAACCCAACTAATCAAACAGGTACAAGATCATTAATCAAAGTATTCTTAAGCCAAAAAGGATAACCCCTAGCTACATAAGAATGTAACCGGGTACCAAAAGAAGCGCTTTCAGCGATGAGCAAAGCACCTTGATTAGTATTTGTAATTTCTGATTCAAGCTTCCAACTTGGAATGGTAGATAGAGCAATATTGATCTCTGAAGCTTGAAAAGCGAAAGATGGCCATGCCTTTGGCCTTGTAACAGCTCCCA
This sequence comes from Moricandia arvensis, assembly GCA_905132765.1. Classification (NCBI taxonomy): domain Eukaryota; kingdom Viridiplantae; phylum Streptophyta; class Magnoliopsida; order Brassicales; family Brassicaceae; genus Moricandia; species Moricandia arvensis. Next base: position 23,969 of record CAJHQP010002339.1, on the reverse strand, counting down.
CCAAGTCTTTTGCTTCAGTACCAAAAATAACATTAGAGAGCTTTAAGCTGGACATACTATTAATAGCCCATAATAAGCATTGGAACTTTGCATTATCAAGACTATCAATCTGAGCAAAAGTATGTCGGCTATGTAGAAGAACCTTTCTTTCATGGTTTCTTAACAGCCAAGAAACTCCAGCAATCTTTGTTTTCTTGTCCCATGAATAGGCTAGATTGCATTTAATCCAAGAAGGTGGAGGTGGAGTCCAAATTTGATGAGAAAGGTCTTTAGTTGAAGGATGACAGATTTCTATTTCAGCTTGTACACTTTGAGCTAAAAACCAGAGGTCTGCATCTTCCTTAATCTTTTTAACAGTCTCCAAGGGACCAAAACATTTACCTTCAAAAATCATAGAATTTCTTCTTTTCCAAATATGCCAAAGTGTCCAAGGAAACCTTCTAGCAATATCTGGAGGCAATGAAGAAGACTTACTTGTTTTGAGAAGATAATGGAAATTTGAGAACAAAGACCCCAAGGAGAAGTCTAAACGTGGCTTTGGGAAGTTTGAGAGTGCCCAAATCTGACGAGCTACATCACAGGTAAAGAGGAGATGATTAATAGACTCGCCTTCTACACCACAAGCTTGACATCTTGAATCAACTTTCATTCCTCTTGATAAAATCCTATCAGCCACAGGAAGAGCTTCTGAAAGGATTTTCCAAAGAAAGGTCTTGATCTTCGGAGAAGTTTTTAAAGACCAAACCTGAGCTTTAAGGGTATTAATTGAAGGCATGGCTTTGGCTTCATAATGTAATTGGGCATTTGTAATCTGATTCTGCATCCAGTAGCCTGATTTGACTAAATACTCTCCACTTTTGGTATATTTCCAGACCCAAAAATCTTCTTTAAACACCACAGGTCTTGTCTTGAGAATAGAAGCTACATCTTCAGGATAGAAGAGATCTTCCAGTTTTTCTTTGATCCAGTCTCTTCTGACATAGTCAATCAAATCACATACACGAAAATCAATATCAATAATTGGATTCATTATCAAAGGTCTTCGCATATTTCCATCATAGATCCATAAATCAGTCCAAACTTTAAGCGATGAACCATTCCCAACCTTTTTAGTAAGTCCCTTAACCAAGAGATCACGACCATGAAGCAAACTTCTCCAAGCAAAAGAAGGCCTTGAAGTAAGAGGAGCAGATAGGAAATCAACATTATCAAAATATTTGCTTCTCATAACCCGTGAATATAAAGTGTTTGGGTTTTGTAGGATAAGCCAAGCTTGTTTAGCTAATAATGCCTGATTGAAAACTTCGATATCTCTAAAACCCAACCCTCCATCTTCTTTTGAGAGACACATATGATCCCAACTAACCCAACGAATTTTTCTTTTATCTTCAGAGGAACTCCACCAAAAATTTGCTATTGCAGATGCTAAAGAATCACAAGTGGTTTTAGGAAGTTTAAAACAAGACATAGCATGAATAGGCATGGCCAAAGCTACTGTCCTAATCAAAATATCTTTACCACCTTGTGATAAAAGTCTAGCAAACCATCCAGAGAATCTAGTTCTTAAAGAATCGTGGATATACCTGAGCATGTCAACTTTTGAACCTTTGAAACACTCAGGAAGTCCAAGATAAGTTCCCATTCCACCTTCTTTTTCAATCTCGAGCCTCTGCTTAATTTGTGCCTTCATTCTGTCTTTGACCTTACTTCCAAATGCAATAGATGACTTACTAGGGTTAACCATTTGTCCTGTAGCTTCCCCATACACTCTCAGAATTCTCTTTAACTCATCAGTCTGAAGAGAGTCAGCTTTGCAAATGAATAGACTGTCATCTGCAAATAACAAATGATGAAGAGAAGGGCCTGACTCAGAAAATTGAATGCCTGAGATGCAATTCTGGGTAGAAGATCTATTCATTAAATGAATTAAGGCTTCAGTACAAAGGACAAAAAGAAAAGGAGATAAGGGATCTCCTTGTCTTAACCCACGCTGTGGAACAATGTAACCATAAGGCTTGTCATTGATCAATACTGAATACGTAACTGTAGATACGCAAACCATGATCCATTGTATCCATTGCTGATGAAAACCCAAAGCTTGAAGCAAAGCTTTTAAAAACATCCATTCAACCCTATCAAAAGCCTTCGACATGTCTGACTTGATCGCCATATATTGAGATGATATGGTCGGATGTGTAGAAAGACTGTGAACCACCTCATGAGCCATTATGATATTATCAGAAATTAATCTCTCTGTCACAAAAGCAGATTGCGTAGGTGATACAATGAGAGGCAGGAGAGGTTTTAATCTCTGAGCTAAGATCTTGGCAATAATCTTATAAAGGACAGAGCATAAGCTGATGGGTCGAAGGTCTGACATAAGAGACGAGTTTACCTTCTTAGGAATAAGGCAAAGGTGAGTATAATTCCAATCAGAAGGTAGATAACCAGTATCAAAGAAATTACAGACTTCAGATGTTACCTGACCTCCGATGACATCCCAAAACTGTTGAAAAAATAAACTTGTCATACCATCAGCTCCAGGAGCCTTAGTGGGATTGATAGAGAAAAGAGCTTCTTTAACCTCTGATGAAGTAACTTTTCTGATCAAATCCAAATTCATTGAATGAGTTACTCTAGGAATGAAATTTTGAAATAACTCATTGAAATCTGATGGATTTGTAGAGGAGAATAAAGAGGTGAAAAAATCCACAGCTACCATTCCTTTTGAGGCCTCAGAACGTTGTTCTCTTCCATTACCATCTAATAGCATCTCTATGCTCTTCTTAGACCGATTAGCTTTGACTGAGGCATGAAAAAATTTAGTATTTTTATCACCTGATTTTGCCCATTTCTCTTTACATTTCTGGCTCCAAAAAGATTCTTCATCTTTATAGGCTTTCATTATATCAGTCTTGAGAAGATGAATATGATGAAAATTTGGGTAAACAGAGGACTGCTCCATTTCCAGCTTTGTGTGCAGATCATGAATTCGGGACTTTGAGTTTAGGGAGTTAACCTTCTTTAACTTACTCAAAGCTTTTCGGCAAAGTCGAATTCTATAAGATACTGATGCACTAACCAAAGGATGAGGACAATTCCAAGCTTGCGAGATAGCAGTCTTAATATTCGCCTGGTGAAGAAATCTTCTATCAAATTTAAACTGTCCTCTATAAGAATCTTGAGAAGCAATGAGACTCACCAAAACTGGTCTATGATCGGACCCTCTTTTTTCAAGAAAGGCTTGATTTGATGCAGGAAACTGACGATTCCATTCATTATTTCCGAAGCATCGATCGAGCTTACACTGAATCCACATATTGTTTCTCTTACATCCCCAGGTGAGAGCATTCCCAGTGCTTGGTAATTCAGTCATTTGACAAGCTCTGATCATATCTGTGAAAGGAATAAAAGTAGCATCCTTCCTCATTGGACCTCCAATTTTTTCACCATTATGAAGTATATCGTTAAAGTCACCTAGCATACACCAACATTCTTGACGATTCACACCTATCCTTGAAAGGCGCTCCCATATTTTAGGACGATTTACAATCATGGGATCTCCATATACACATGACATATAAAAACTGAAGAAATCGAACTGAACCCAACAGTCAAAAAGGTTCTTATCCACAAACTTCATACTCATAAGAGATTGTAGTTTGCTCACCACTTGGAAGATTAACAACCTTTGTTTTGCGTAGAGGTCTAGAGACGTCAAATCAAACCAAGACTCTCTCATAATCATTTATGCGCGGCTTTGAAGGGTCGAAGGCAACTTCCACAACTTGACCTACTAAATCACCAAGAGCTTCAATCGATTCAGCCGTATAGTGATTGACAGGAATATTACGGAGACGGACCCAAATGTTAACAAAGTTGAGATAATCAGGCGGAGGCCTTTCTACCCATCTCTCAATAGCTAGTGTCCAATCATTAAACGAGTGAACCCCTTTTTCATAAACTTCCACCAGATCGTGTTCGTGCTTAAAGATGAATTGAAATCTCTCAGGAGATAGCGCTATTCCTCGAACACGATCAAATTTCTGCCACTTACGAGGCATATCCCGAATCAAATTTGCTACCTTCTGACAATCGGGATTAAGGATTCTTCCTATCAAACTGATCGAGTTGTTTTGACATGAGCTATATTGAGGAAGATCTGGAAGGTCGAAAGGTGTATCCTCTTCTTCTAACGACATCGCTAGAAGAGCTTTATCAAGAGCTGAAGACATGCCGATGATCTTTAATTTTTTTTTTTTCTTCTGGAAATAGATAAGAACACCAAAGAAAACCCAGAAGAGAAGAAAGGTTTTTGATAGGAAAAAGTTAAAAAGGACCTAAAAAACTTTAGATCGGTAAAGAGGAAAGGTTTATCCTAATCAAAGCTCCAATTCTTTAAGAAGTCAAAGACTCTAAAGGATAGAGAGGCTTAAGCTCAAAAGAGAGGATTTTAGAAAGAGAAACTTCTCTCTAAAACGCAAATTTTTTGCTCGCTTCAATTGATAAAATTATCTTTTTCTAAGTAAACTTAAAAAGAGTTTGTGACTTATTCTACTGGTTTATGCCATTTTCCCTTTCAAATTTTAATATATTTATTTTTAATTTTTATTTATTATCAATAACACCTTATATTTAATAAAATTTAAAATCATATTCATTTACTTTAAAAAATTATTTTAAAAAATAAACTATTTGTTGAATAGAACTAGATAGTGACATACAAAATAATAATATTTTTTATTAAAAAAATATTATTAATATTTTCCCGCAAATAATCAATCCAAACATATAGTATATTATGCTAAGTTTATATGTGTTTTTACTTTTGTATTAGTTATATATTCTTATTTACTTTTTTACAACAACGTTTTAAAAGGTTAATAAGTATATATATATATATTAGATAAAAGTTTAAAAGTAATATTTGGGTAAAATATTTTGTCTATGTATAAAATAAAATTTTGTCAAAAAATCTAAAAATTATCATGCAAATTAAAAATCTAACATCAAAATAAGTTTGTGAATAGTATTTCTAAAAATTGATGTAATACTATTCACATTTTTATTTTCGATCAAAATGACGTATTATTAAAAAGAGATCTCTCTCATTTCTATTTTTTTTTTTCATTTTGATGCACTATTAGAAATACTCTAATAAATAGTAGAAATTATGCAATGTACGAAAATTTATATAATAAAATATTACGTAAAAGTTAGTGTGTTTAGAAGAGATTTAAATGCAATTTCGGTTTAGTCTATAGTTTAGACGTGATCTTATGAAAAGTGGACATAATTTTTTTTCTATAGAAGTTTTGGTTTGTGAATTTGTGTGCGATGGAGTCTCACCTTTTATAGTTCAAATGTATTTGTGTAAGAAATAGCATAGTTTGGATACAGTACATGAGTTGATAATCTCGGGGCATTGTTACTTAAGGTAAATCATTGGTTCCAAGATGGATTTTACCCTATATTCCGCAAAAGTGTAAATTCGGGAACGTTCTAAGAAAGGATATGCAGGTGCACCCACTGTCTTGTACTCGTTCTAGAAAGTTCTGCTAAAAATTTTTCACACTAGCTTTGTATATGCATCTAACTCTTCTATTTATAAGTCAAATACGTGGCCAATCTGTTCACCACATCTTCTTCCTCAATTACCATAAACCAACACACACACACACCAAAAGCAGAGTGTTGTGTGTTTTCAAAAGACGCATTTCCCGCGTCTTTCTAAGCCACTTTTTGTTATGTGTTGTTAGCCTTCAATAATTCAAATGATTCGTTTCATCTCTTGCTCCAAAACTTACGAAAAGAACAATCTAAGGTCCAAGGTGCCATCATCTGAGGTATATCATTGATCAAAAGAAGGAAGATGGAGCCGTCGTCGAGTTCGAGAGCGTGGTCAATGCCGGTGCCAATGGAAGGATTGCAAGAACCAGGGCCATGTCCGTTTCTGACAAAGACTTTCGAGATGGTGGACGATCCAAACACAAACCACATTGTGTCGTGGAACAGGGGAGGCATTAGTTTCGTGGTGTGGGATCCACATTCTTTCTCCGCGACTATTCTTCCTCTATACTTCAAGCACAACAACTTCTCCAGTTTCGTCAGACAACTCAACACTTACGTAAGTATCTCTGTTTCTCCACTGAACGTTATTGTTACAATTCTTTCTTTTTTTCTTTCACGTTCTCTGATCATATAGTTTTGGAGGACCTCGACGAAGCGTTCGGCCTCCAGTTACTGCGAAATGGTAAATTTATTTGGTTTCTATTGTCTGCTTATTAATGGTTGATGAAATAAATTAAACTCTAGGTAAAAGAGACGAAGTGCTGTTCGTAAGTTCTGGAAACTTTATCCATATTAAACTTGTGATAAATATATACTCATTCCACTAGATATTTGCTCGCTCCACCCAAGCGGCATATTCTTCTATTATCTTAATATTATAGAAAGAAAAAAATATATCGATTTTTTTTTTTTTTTGCAAATTTTAACAATGGCATGCATATTACTGATGTGACATATAAGAAGACATGGCAAGGGAAAACTTACCTTTTTTATGAGAATAATAATAATACTTTGATTCTCAGGGGTTCAGAAAGATCGAGGCGGAGAGATGGGAGTTCATGAATGATGGTTTCTTGATGGGACAGAAAGACCTTCTCAAAAGTATCAAGCGACGAACCTCCTCTTCTGCCCCTCCGGATCCCTGTGTCGAGCTCCGGCAAGAGAGGCATGTCCTCATGATGGAGATCTCGAGACTTAGACAGCAGGAGCAGAGAGCGAGGGGGTATATACAAGCCATGGAGCAGAGGATCAATGGAGCAGAGAATAAACAGCTACATATGATGTCTTTCCTGAGGCGCGCGGTGCAGAACCCTGCTCTTCTGCAGCAGCAGCTACTCGAGCAGCAGAGGAAAGAGCTAGAGGAGGCTTCCATCGATCAGGTCAAACTAGATACGGTGGAACACGTTTCGGAACTTGAGGCTCTGGCACTGGAGATGCAAGGACATGGACGTCAACGGACTGAGGAGCTGGAGAGGGAACTCGACGACGGGTTTTGGGAAGAGCTGCTAATGAATAAGGACAGCTGGAAGGATCAAGCTGAAGAAGACGTGAATGTGAACACAAGTTTAGCAATCAACAACAAATTTTAAGGAATTCGAGGAGAGAATAAACATGTACAATCTTAATAATCGTATAGCTCGATCAATTAAAATTGGAAAGAACCAGCAAGATCAAGGTCGTGTTTAGGGTTACATATATATTATATAGAGGTTCATGAACACTACAGCATTATTTTCAAGTCATCATAATTCACTACAGCCAATCACAACACCACCGTAGCAAAAAAAAAAAAAAAAACTAATCCATATTTCTTTTCCAGTATTCCGGAACCCCTAATAATTGTTAAGATAGATAAGTTTCCAACCTAAAACCAATTGGTGATAAGTGGAGTGGTCCATATATCTTATATATTGCCTAAGGATCCCTTCCAACAACCGATGTGGGACATTTGTCCCTAATACGCCCCCTCGAGATGATGTCTATTTAAGCGTCAATCTCGGAATGTTCGGGCTAAGATCGATGGGCCATCTTTGGGCCAGATCGATGAGGATCGGGTTGGACTTTGTGGATCGAGGGCTCTGATACCATGTTAAGCTAGATGGGCTTCCAACCTAAAACCAATTGGTGATAAGTGGAGTGACTCATCTATCTTATATATTACTAAGGATTCCTTCCAACAATCGATGTGGGACCTTTGTCCCTAATACGCCCCCTCGAGATGATGGCTCTTTGAGCGTCAATCTCGGAATGTTCGGACTAAGATCGATGGGCCATCTTTGGGCCAGATCGATGAAGATTGGGTTGGACTTTATGGATCGAGTGCTCTGATACCATGTTAAGCTAGATGGGCTTCCAACCTAAAACCAATTGGTGATAAGTGGAGTGGTCCATATATCTTATATATTGCCTAAGGATCCCTTCCAACAACCGATGTGGGACATTTGTCCCTAATAATAATAACTTGTCATAATTTAAAAGTTTCGAATCAGGAGCAACCGGCCTTGCGACAGAGACAAGCTTGGGAGTTAGTGGCGACGACTGAGATGCAGACGCCTTGAGCGGCACCTTCGCTAATGCAATAGTCGTTGCAAAGTTTGTGTCCGGCTTTATACAATCAACACTTGAAGTTTGGAAGACCCTTGCATTCCCACTCACACCTTTGCGCTTGTCCATTAATCCTATGATCACCATATATATATATATATATATATATATATATATAATATAACCTATTAATTAGTATGCCTTTTAATCAAGTTATACCAGAGGCCAGATCGAAGGTGATATTAATGGAGTACCTGTAGAAACCAACAAGAATACGAGGAGAAGGGCAGAGAGGTTGACGTTGATGTTCCCCATTTTTCTTTTGTTTGTTGCTTAGAACTGATAGCTCATTGATCAGTGTCCTTGCAAACGGATTGGAGGAAAAAAAACTGAATGTAGTTGGATTGAGGTTGACGGAAAGGTTCATAAAATTTAGAGCAAGAGACAAGTCTCATCCCGAGACCCAAATGGTATATGAGAAAGTGTTCAGGGAAGTTTGGAAAAGGAGGCGGGTCATCTAGCCAATACAAAGCTGAGAGGCTATCAGGGTAGCAATTGCTTATGCTCTGCTCAAATTAACAACGGTCCTTGGCTAAAGCTTCTTCAAGGAATACAGAAGAAACAACCAGCTTCGAAAAAGGTACCATTGTATGTACGTGTGAGAGAGTAGAACTAGAAGAAGATAGAGAGAGATGCATCACAATAAAGGAGTGGTATATTTAGGGTCACAGGTGGTGGAGGTATGCAGGGCCGAGTCTCTAATCTCTTCGCAATAAAGCTTGTATTCATTATGATGCTTCTTTTAATTCACTGTTTTCGTGGTGTCTCTCTCCTTCTTTTACCCAACCATCTCTTTTAATTTTTTCTTAACATCGTCTGTTGCTCTTAAACCACGAAGCTTCATCTCTCATCTCCTTTCTTTGAAGTTATCATGTCTTGTTTAGTTCCTTCCTGTATTTTTTTTCATTGCCATCACGTGTGGACTTGCAAGATTACAACTTCTTTCTTCACCAAAACTTTTCTACCTCCCGTCTTGTACATAATTAATCCCCTCAAATATTGTGAAGTCTTTTTTGCTGCCAGCATGATCCATCTTTGGTTAATAATATATATGAATGCGGAAACATAATGTTCTAAACCCAAGCTAGGACAGCCTCACTCCTTCCTTGTTTAGGGGCCACTTACCCATGCCGATTCAAAGAAAGTGAAAACTCCCCAAAAAGACCACAGTTCTCACTATTTTTGATTTGTTGTTTTTCCTGCTCTGTCACCTCTCCACTTTCTATTCTCATGTTTTTAGTGTTTCAAAAGAGAAGTTAAACTGTGCAAAGCCAAACGTTTGAAGAAATGGAAAACTATACAAAACCCAAGCTGGTATCTCTCCCATATTCACCCAAACATTACAAGACAAACTATACCTAAATGAATTGAAGCATGATAGTGATGGCTATGCTTCCCGTGAACAAGTTGTTTCTTCTCCGTTGCGTTGAAAACTTGGGAGAGCACGAAAGTGTTGAATATGAGAGTGGGTCCTTCACTAAATCTCGTGAAGAAATCTTTAGTACTTGGCCTCTGCAGTGGAAGCAAGAGTGTTTTGCATAAGTTGATGAAGGGGAACAGGGTTTAAGTATAGAGAAGAACCGTAAAAGCTTTATCACATTCAAGATTTCAACACAAAACATGTGATGCAAGCAAGTTTGGGCAGCACACAAAGCTTTTAACATATCCAAGAAAATGCCAACAAGGAGAGCTTTTGAAACTAAACAGTTTAGTAACCGTTTATGCTCTCATTGATAACAAAAGAAAAAAAGAAAGGTGGGACTAATAAGTAGAATGCGGTTGGTTCAGAAGATCCCTGGCTCTGCGGCTGCGTCTTGCCTGAACGAGTGAGCCCAACCAGCTGCTGTCCTGTGGCATTGACGCTACCCAGAGCAATCCCTCAACCTCCGTATCCACCGCGATTCGGGCGTCCAAAAACGCAGCAGAGCACTTTTGTTTGGCGAACCCCGAGCACTTGTCCTTGGCTGCACCCATACATTCCTTGAATTCCCGCTCTTCGCACGTTTCTCGTTCCCTCATGTCCACGACCGCCCCGCCTAACCTCTGCCACCACGGAGGCTTACAGTTGTTGGACGCGGAGACGGCGCACCCAATTCTGGCACCTTCCTCGCATTGCTCCTTGATTTGGGTTTCGCAGCGCTTGTAAGCGGCACCCCATGAATCCAGGGATCGGAAGGCTAGATCGTACTGACCCCCGCCGGGAATGGGTCCCCGGAGTAACGGTATCGGACGGTCGAACGAAACGGTGGTCGCTGACGCTGAGTATTCTTCCATTTCTCTTACCGTGAGGCCTGAGGTTGGATCTCTTTACTAAAAGTTCCATCTGACACGTGGTAACCAGATAACCCTAGATTATAATACATGGGATTTTTTTTGTTTCATATAGTCGATCATCGATTACACTTTTTTTATTTTCTTAATCGCCGTCACTACCGCTCCTTAGGTATATCTATCGTCACCGGCTCCCTATTTATTTTTTTTTTTTTCTGACTAGGTAAGTTCAGTCTGCTTTTAGTAGTGCTCTCTAACTTCTTTCTTTCGAGTGTAAGAATCCTACTTTATCTTTGTTTGGCGGGGATCCCTTTAAGCGGATTCTCATTTAGGTTATTGCATCGACTTTGCCTCTTTCTTTTTGTTGATGATGCCCCCAAGACTGCCGAAACTTCTGCGCCCTCTGCACAGGTACCTTCAGCTTCCTCACTTCACTACCACTGTCGCTTTAATCTCGGCACATTATTTTGAAATATAGTATTGTATGACTTATCTAATAGAATCGCTTAAAAAATTTTTTATAGTATATAAATATATCAAAGAACAAGGGTGTATTAGAGCTTCGTCTGAATGCCATCTCTCGGAATGCTGCTACCACTCAGCTTGACCCTGATAATGATAACGCCCTGATTTAACGGGACTTTGGTTAATTTGCAGTTATTAACGAGGAGAGCATCTATGGTGAGAAGTTTTCAGGTATAAATTCTTTTAGCTAGCTCGACATTCCGCTCTCCGGAGTTGAACAAATTTTCTCAATATATCATATTGCCTCTATAGGTGAGAATCTTATACTGGACCATGATGGAGACGGAGTCCTTTCGATGGCAAATTCTGGCCCAAGCTCCAATGTTTTGTTTTGTTTTGTGGCCCCTAACTAACTTTGCCTTTTTCTATCGCCATATAGGCGTAAGAGCCCGCCCACTTCCTAAGAGAAATCGAACCGGCAGGAGCAGAAGTCCTAGTAGGAGTCCTGTGAGAGATCTTGGAAATGGAGTCGGAAGTCCTCATGAAAAGTTAGCAGCGAAAGCTTTGGGAAAATCTTCAAGAAGCCCATCTCCAAGTGGTGCGCCCAAGCGCATCCGAAAGGGACGTGGCTTCACAGAACTTTATTCATTTGCTCGGAAGTACCCATCTCTTGAGTGTTCTCCTCCTCGGTACTGGCCTGAGCGAAGAAGCTTTCAGGACAGGTAACCTAATCTTTACATACTCACAACAAAGGAATATAACACTGTAAATAATACCAAGCCCTGTTTTGTTTAAATTAGTGGAGGTATCCAGGTAGCAAGAGTTACTCGGAACGCTCGCCAAAAGGACGCTTTAGGAGCCCACCCATGAGAAGGAGCATTCTGAAGAAAAAGCATTTCCCGAAGTCCAGATGGGCAACTTAGATGTTTCAGAGAGAGAAACAGGAGCCAAAGTCCAAGGCATCGTATCCCTAGCGGTAGACATAGTAAGAGGCAGCCAATTAGCGAAGAACTTAAATCACGTTTCGGCCCAAAAAGATCTCTCATCAAAGGAGCAGCCACCTCTCGTGGAGAATCGCTCAGCGCGTCTCCCTCAACCTCTCCATCGGGACAGAGAGGTCTGGTTAGCTATGCGCATTGATCATTCAGCCATTGATTTGCACGCTGCTGATGACTTGTGAGTTTTAGTTGTTGTAATTTGCCATGTTTTAATGCAAGCAAATAAGTAGTGATGATAAATTGATACTCTGTACCTTGGCTGTTGCTTTACATATTTGTTGAATATTAAATCAAATTCAGACTAGACATATGTTGGTAGAACTGGATTTGGGAATACCTAAATAGAGTATCATAGAATTGAGAGATGAATCAACGTGGTGGAATAGAGTATATGTATTTGAAAAAGGGGTTCATCATATTCCGATTGTTGATAGATAAAGGACAAAACAGATGTGACATAGGAAATCCTACATTCATGCTAGTTGACTGAAGCAGACGATGATGGGATCAGATGGGTTGGTCTTTGGGAACGATGTGATCCTTGATCCACATGTAGATGGGCACTAACACAAACCAGGCAGCTGTTAGGGTTCCCAAGAGGAAGCGTCCTAGGAAGGCGAATGGATTGTTTACAGGCTTCTCTACGTCCTCGTCCTTTGGACCAAGCTGCATGTCAAGATGATGGTCAAAGAAAGAAGAAGAGCAGAAGGTTGAAGTAGAGAAGAAAGGCAAAGAAACCTGGAGAGGAGAGTCACTGGAGGCAGGTTTGACACCAGTGAGAGAGCATCCCATGATAAGGCCATACCTACGAACACCACGGTACCACTTGGGGGCCAATCCTCTTAAGCTGAACGTCCGTGAAACCAGCATTCTTGAACCACTCAATGTACTCTTCCTCTTTGGGGAAAAGCATCCAAACATCTGCAAAGAAGGTTGGGTAAATAGGGCCAATGAGACATGATTTGCCACCGATCTTGAGAACTCTGTAGGCTTCCCTTATTCCCCTCTGCGGGTCAGGCCAGTACTCAATGCTGCCAAAAAAAAAGAAAGAAAAAAACAAATCACACTCTGATGCAAAACACGAAACAAAAGGAATTAACTTTACCTTCCAGCAGAGACGTATCTTCGGCATAATCAGTAGGGAAAGGGAGATCCTCTGCATCTCCCTCCACGATCTTGCATTCCTTCAAGGGCTCCTTCTGCTTCGCCTGGCTAGCTGATGTGGCGACTGGTCCAGAATGGTCACGTTCTTAGCATTCACTGTCTTGACGATGCCTAGTGTGGTGAAACCAGTTCCACCTCCGACATCGACAACACGCATGTCTGGATGGCTCAGATCCGCTGGCTCGAGAGCGTCATCCCTCATATCCTCCGTCCAGTGGCCGGGGTTTATGATATGGTCGTATACGATGGATAAGAACCTGTAGAACCAGTAGGCCTCCTTCTTGTGCTGAATGAACCTAGGTTGTGCCGATGGCCTTGATGCCGACACGCTGCATCTGGTTGCCACAGAGAGTCTAGGCGTGACTGTGGTTCGGCGCACGGAGATCAAACTCGGCGGAGGAATTGATCTGGCGTGAAAACCCAGTCCTCTAGGGAAGGTGATGGCTCCGTTGAGCATAGAAGAAGCCATGGAAGAAGAAAGTGGTGACTTGACTTGACTTGAGCAACATAATTTGATAACGTTGTATTTTTGTGATAAGACACAATCATTTGTTATGGACCTCTTTGATAAAAAAAGTTTATAATAGGTTTGGGCCTTGACAGATTAAAAGTCCATTAGCGAAAATTCAAACTTGGACGGTGGTGAGAGCTGTGCGGATGCGAACTAAAAGCATCGTAGTAGCCCTGCTGAGATGGAATTGGAGGATGGTGATGCACATGATCATTGCTGAGCTTGGTCGCGTCGAACAGGAAGTCGTATTCTTGGAGGTAATTTCTCCAACTTCCGATGATCCTCTCTAACCGGGAGATATAAACTCTTAATTGTGCTGAGAGCTTATTCTCAGAGATCCTTAGTTGTGCGAAATATAGAGAGATACGTATCACTATCTCATGCATGTAACGCTATACAGGCATGTGACTACAGTTTAGGGTTCCCAAAATTTTCATTTGTGTCTACATCTCTTGTTGCCAACATTTGATAATAAACTAGCTTTCTTCCGAAATAGTTGGAAGAGCTTGGGCAGACTGAGTAAGGGAGGGAGAAACTCAGCCTATTTTTTTTTTGGAAGCAAAAAAAAGAAAAAAAAAATCTGTGTTAGTTTCTGAAACTTGTGTATTGATTTGGTGATCAACTTGTATTTTTTTCTTGGTTCACAGACTGCTCTGTGTCATCGACAAAGCACCCGACCCTCTCTTGCCACTGTGAGTTGCTTTTTAGACTCTCAAGTGTTACACTTGGAATCGAATGGCTGACAGATGTTATGGCATGACCATTGGGCCTTTGAACTTAGGATGGGGTTTGAAGGATCAGATTGGGGAGATGGCTCATGGCTGAAATGCTTTATACTTTGATCCAACAGAGTATAATGGGTTTACATAATATAGGCGGGGCCAGTTTTGGTGTTAAGACTAGTTTACATGGGACTCAAAAGTTTTAACATGTGTGATCTATACAGCTTTGGATTGCGTAGCATGGCTAAGTTGCAAACTAATAGTACAAATATTGTATGTATGAGATTCGAATCTGACATCCGAGCAATCGAGTTTAAGCTTCTCATCGTTGTTTCTCTGAAGTCTCGTTTTGCTTAGAGATTGGAACAAGAGGGAATCTGAGTAATGAGTATGTGCATAGTTGGAGGGGTAATGAAGAAGAAAGATGACGACAGTGTAACGAAAATATCCTTATAGTGTTTAACACTAGCCCAAGACCGTAATACCCGAGAAACCCGAAAGAATCAAGAGAATTTCTAAATATGAAGATTAATGTGGAAGAACTCTCAAAGAGATTTAGAGAACTTTGGGTGAAACACTCTTTCTGTCTCAAAGAAAACTTCTTATTATTATTCAACTTCTTATGTTACAAATGAGAGAGAAATGAGCTATTTATAGACTCCAAAAGTACAAAATATCTTACAAACCTTATCATAATATCTAGATTTTTCTATCATAATATCTAGATTTTTTCTACTAAAATATCTAGATTTTTCTACCACAACCTCCTTACTTTCTAGATATTTTATCAAATTAAAACTTCTAGAATGTGGGCTTAATTTGGGTTTAGTCCAATAAGAGATTTTGGATTATGAACCCATAATTAAGCATAAACCCAAATCAAGTTTAACTTCAATACTCCCCCTTAAACTTGATTTTGTCCACTATTCCGAGTTTCGAGCGAAGTATCTCGAATTGATCTTTTGGTAGTGACTTGGTGAAGATATCCGCAACGTTGTCCTCGCTTCGAACTTCCAAAGCTTCGATTGTTCCATCAAGCACCTTCTCTCTTATAAAATGATGTTCCAATTCAATGTGCTTTGTCCTTCCGTGGAAAACAGGGTTGTTGGCTAGCTTAATGGCACTTTGGTTATCTCCATATATGGCAACAGATTTATTGATTGGCTCCAACAAGTCTTCAAGGAGTCTTCGAAGCCATATACACTCTTTAGCTGCGAGTGCTGAAGCTTTATACTCAGCTTCAGTGGTAGACAATGACACGGTCGCTTGTTTCTTGCTGCACCATAAAATGCTTGTGTCTCCACATAAGAACACAAAACCTGAAGTTGACTTTCGATCATCTAAGTCTCCACCAAAGTCAGCATCCGTGAAACCATGAAGAGAAACCTTGGCATTATACTTGTACATCAAACCCATGCCAAGAGTTGTCTTCACATACTTCAATATCTTCTTTGCTGCTTCTAGATGTGGCTTCCTTGGTTCCTGCATAAACCGACTAACAAGACCAACCGCAAAGGCAATATCTGGTCTTGTAATGGTTAAGTATAAAAGACTTCCAACAAGAGAGCGATAAGGTCGAGGATCGGGTAACAAGGATCCTTCATCACGCTTAAGCTTCATGTTAGTATCCATTGGAGTAGAACGTACCTTTCCTTGGTGTACTCCAAATTTTTCAACAATCCTTCTTGCATAACTTTGTTGACCGATGAATATACCATCCTTAACCCTTTCGACCTCTAGACCAAGAAAATGATTCAGCTCACCTAACTTCTTCATTTCAAACCTTATCGACATATCCTCTTGTAGGCGAGCAATTTCAGCATCATCATTTCCGGTGATGATCATATCGTCCACGTACAGGAGGACTACTACGTGAACTCTTCCACTCTTCTTGAAGAATAGACTTGGATCAGCATTTGATGCCATATAGCCACAAAACTGAAGATATTGAGCAAGCTTTCCATACCAAGCTCGCGGAGCTTGTTTTAACCCATACAAGGCCTTCTTAAGTTTACACACATGGTTAGGATGTTCTCGTGATTCAAAACCAGGTGGTTGCTCCATAAATATTTCCTTGTCAAGCTCACCATAGAGAAATGCATTCTTCACATCTAACTGCCATAACCTCCATCCAAAGCTTGCAGCTAAAGATAAGAGTGAGCGTACCGTAGTCATCTTTGCTACTGGGCTAAATGTCTCCTCATAATCTTCTCCGTACTTCTGAGAGAAACCTCGAGCAACCAACCTTGCTTTATATCTATCAATGCTCCCATCTACTTTTCGCTTCAGTCGATACACCCATTTACAAGAAACAGGTTGAGTATCCTTGGGTTTCGGAACTAAATCCCAAGTTTCATTTTTTATGAGAGCATCCATCTCCTCCTTCATTGCCGTCTCCCATTCTGCAACTCCTTTTGCTTCATTGTAAGATGATGGCTCATCTTCATCCAAAGGAGCTGCAAAGTAGCACGAGTACGTGGTGACAAACCTTTCATCTCTGAACCGAGCGGGTTTGACAATGTTTCTTTTTAGTCGTTGGTTGGTAACGAAACCATGATTTTGTTCCTCTTCTTCATCTTGGTCAATGCTCCCCCTTTCACCTTGATTCTCCTTTTCAAGACTTTCATACTCACTCTGAACTTGAATAGCTTGTTCACCAGTCTTGGAAGACCCTGAGACATCTTGCTCAACCAAGACTTGAGGTGGTCCATAGTAAGATAATACTTCGTCAAAGACAACATCACGAGACACTGTGTATTTATGTGTCTCTGGATCCATACACCTCCAGCCTTTCCTTTGTTCATCATAACCGACAAAGATACACTTCTTTGCCTTTGCTTCTAACTTTGTTCTTTGAGAGTCGAACACATGGACATAGCAGACTGATCCAAATATCCTCAGATGCTTCACCGTTGGCTTCTTTTCGTGAATCATCTCATAAGGAGACTTCATGTTATTTGGACTAAGTGGCATCCGGTTGATGACATAGGCTGCACATCTCATTCCTTCTGCCCATAAGGCTTTAGGTAAATTCTTGTCATGTAGCCAGCTTCTGCACGTCTCGGTTAGATGCCTGATCTTTCTTTCTGCTACTCCATTTTGTTGAGGTGTATATGGACATGTATATTCTCTCTTAATGCCATTCTTTTGGCAAAAAGAGAGAAACTCCTTTGACATGAACTCTCCTCCATTATCCGTCCTAAGAGTCTTTAGCTTCCGACCAAGCTCTCCTTCCACGGTAACCTTGAATTCTTGGAATCTTTGAAATACTTCTGATTTTTCCTTCACAAAGTATACCCAAGTGTACCGTGAGAAATCATCTACGAACAGCAACATGTAACGGAATCCGGAATAGGAGGATGTTGTCGTTGGACCCATTAAGTCACTATGAACCTTCTCCAAAGGACCACTGCATCTTGAGGTTGATTGATCAAATGGAAGTCTATGTGACTTTCCATATTGACAACCTTCACAAACTCTCACTCCATCTTGAATCTTCAACTTTGGGAGCCCGTGAACCAAGTCTTTATTTACCATTACTTTTAGCTTGGTCATATTAATATGACCAAGTCTAGCGTGCCAAATAGAAGCATTATCATTTGTACTCATCTTCTCCACATAGGCATGTGACGCCGATAAAACATATAAGTCCTTAACCCGTGCTCCAGTGTGAACAACGTCCGCCTTTAACTCTTTAATATTCTTTAAAAATTTAACATCTCTTGGACCAAATAGAACATAGTTACCTGAGTCAACCGCATTCACCACCGAAAGAAGATTCTTCTTAACTCCAGGGACATGGTAAACATTCTTGAGGGTGATTGGTTCTCCATCATCTCCTTTGATGACAACGGTCCCTTCCTTCTCAATTCGATGGATTGAATTGTCCGCAGTAATAATGGCTTCTTTCCCGTCATGATGTTGAAGACTAGAAAATAACTTCTCATCTCCGGTAATATGATGGCTACAGCCCGAATCCACAATCCAATCATTTCCCAAAATTTTAGTTGTGGATGTACCTGGATGTGCAGCCTCCACCGTGAAGCATTTCCCCCATTCTTCGTCTTCAGTATGACTTCTTTTCTCCGCCATATTTGTTTCCTTCAACTTGACTCGACAATCCTTTTTGAAATGCCCAAGCTTTCCACACCGGTAGCACTTGGATTTTTTCTTATCTCCTATGGAAGGTCCATCATTGTTTCTTGGACAACCATCTCTCGTTTTAACCTTAAAGTTTTGTTGTCTCCGGGCTACAAATGCACTTCCCGAGTCATCCGTGATTTTGACTCCTGACATTTGCATGGCTAGGGACTCTTGCGAAGCTAGCAGATTTTCAAACTCTTCCAAGGAAGGCTGTGTAGCCCATCCTTGAACTGAAGTCACAAACGGTGTATACTCGGGCCGTAAACCTCGAATAATATACCGCTTTAACCGTGATTCAGAAATGGACTCCTCTGGATTTAGAGTATTAATTTCAGAGCATAGATTTTTCACCTTAATGAAAAAATCTGAGATTGAAGACTCCCCCTGCTTTGCATTTGCAAGCTCGTTCTCCAATAGTTGTAGCCTGGCCTCATTCTTCTTGTTGAATAATTGATCTAATGCTTGCCAAATTGAACTAGCAGAAGTACACTTTGAGACATGCTCAAATATGCTTGAAGATATGGACCTCTTCAAAGCAAACTCCGCCTTGGCATTCTTCCGTGTCCACTCCTTTGTCGCTTCCGCGGTTGCAGCATTTCCCCTTGGTGGTGTTGTGCTACTACCACCGACGACATCCCATAAGTCCTCACTCACCAAGTATGACTCCATGCATGACTTCCATAACCGGTAGTTAGATTGGTTTAAGATTTCCATTCCCAATCCAACAACACGACCCGTTGATTCCATACTTAGAATAAACCCGAGCTCTCTTTAAACCGATCTTGATTAAGGACAAGATTAGAATAGCTCTGATACCATGTAACGAAAATATCCTTATAGTGTTTAACACTAGCCCAAGACCGTAATACCCGAGAAACCCGAAAGAATCAAGAGAATTTCTAAGTATGAAGATTAATGTGGAAGAACTCTCAAAGAGATTTAGAGAACTTTGGGTGGAACACTCTTTCTGTCTCAAAGAAAACTTCTTATTATTATTCAACTTCTTATGTTACAAATGAGAGAGGAATGAGCTATTTATAGACTCCAAAAGTACAAAATATCTTACAAACTTTATCATAATAACTAGATTTTTCTATCATAATATCTAGATTTTTTCTACTAAAATATCTAGATTTTTCTACCACAACCTCCTTACTTTCTAGATATTTTATCAAATTAAAACTTCTAGAATATGGGCTTAATTTGGGTTTAGTCCAATAAGAGATTTTGGATTATGAACTGTGAGGGATAAAACTCACTATTTAGTTTTAGATTAGGTTCGGATTAGGGAAAGATAATCGTGGGCTGAATCCTTTTAGAATTTAAGGAATGAATTGTATTGTATTGATGAAACAAGGTTACAAAGAGGATTAAAGTGAATACAAGGAAGTTTCTAATGATTTTTGATGATAATGATCGTCCCCTTAACTCGTAGACCCCCCTCCTTTAAATAGTCTCAGATCACGTTTAACTTCTTCTGATTAGTCTCCGAGATTTCCTCCGTAAGTTGAGGGATTTGCAACAGCTTCCTCTTGACCGAATCATACGCCTCCGTTTCCGTATCCTGAGCTGTTTTATTAAGCTTCCTTCGAGGGGAGCTGGTCCTCTTCCTCGTGGCCTCTCTTCCGTGACCTCTTTTCCGTGACCTCTTTTATCCAGACCCTTGGGATTAGCCTCCGTTGTTAGGTGAGCTCTCTTCTCTTCGGAAGAGATAACCCTAGCGTGGCCCATTATCGAGCTTATTTTGACTGTTCCGCTGATTCCAGCTAACGGGCCATATTTGGGCCCAACAGTTGCCCCCAGCTTTCGAGAAAAGATGCTTTTCTCGGGAGCTAGACCTAGCCGCCGAATCTTTAATTTTTGTTGAGATAATGATTACTCGCGATCTTCTTTCGAGGATATCTTTTATTTGATCCGATGGTTATGCTTAAACTTAATGAAATCGACGATCCAGATTAAAAGGATTTCGAAATAATTATCCTCCGACTCTTGAGGCTTGATGGGATATAAAGCTGTTTACATTAACTCCAACTTCCCCACTCTCTCCACGCCTCGATTCAGTTTCCCAGGTAACTTCTTCTGGTCTTTTATATTTTACTGTTTTTATTTACAGTCTTTTCGTTCGAAACCTGGCTTCAAGTAGATTCTTTCTAAGTTTTTAATCCACGAACCTTAGTGTACCGATTCCAGTTTCCTCTTAGTTTCCCCGATTTCTTTTCCCCGTCCCCTGTTATGTCTGGTCCGAAGGAAGGTTCTGGCGAAGTTGGAGTTTCTGCCGCCGGTGCTCGAATCATGAAGGTGAAACAAGAGGTGGGCGAATCTATAAAGAAAGCCGATAAAAGAAAGAAAGCTAAGGACTCGATAGCTCAAAGAGTTTCCAAACGAAGTAAAAGGGCCGGTGGTTCTGGCGAAAATCCACCCTCCGGATCTCACTCGCCTTCGGCGTTGAGGAGTCAGGAGGTAGTTAACCTCATGGTCCAGGCCCTGGGCCGTAAGGAGTTGGCCAGGGTTTGTGAAGATCATGAAACCCCCGAAACGACTCCAGAAGGCTGGTTCTGTGTTCACGAGAACTATATATCCAAGAGTCATCTTAGGTTTCCTCTCCCCGACCTTCTGTTAGATCTCCTCGATCACTATCAGCTAGCCCTTCCCCAGCTTTGTCCATCCGTTATCAGGGTGATAAACGGCTTCCTTACTAGGTCCAAAGAGGAGGGAGTCACTGTTGGGATTAATGACTTGATGAGCCTCTTCTCGATAAAGGAGAGTGCTTCGAAGGAGGGAGGTAGTGGGACTTATTATCTCGCGAGTCGTCCCAGGTTAGGTATCTTTAAGTTCTCCAGCAGTGACGATGACTGGCGGAAGAAGTATTTTTTCGTGAAGATTGATCCTTCTACGGTTCCTGCGGGTCGTACCCTCAGGACCGTTTGGTCTGACGCTTCTGGTTAGGATTTCTAGGATTGCATTCATATCTCTCTGTTTATAGTATCCTGATATATGTCTTGTATCATTTACAGATATCGAAGATCCTCCCACGCTTACCGGCAAGCTTACCAGGGCTCTCTTTCGAAAATTACAGCAAACTCCGTGCACCTGGGCATCGTATACTACCTCTCGAATAGGTGCGGCCAGGTTCCCGGATCGATACCACGCTTCTTTCCTATCTCCAATCCCGATTGTTGAGTTGGAAGGTAAAACGCTCAGCCTCATATGTGTATTCTGTCTTTATGATGTTAGAGTCTTGAAATAGTTTGTTGGCACAGTTTCCGATAGTGACACGGCAATAACAGTTTCAACGGGAGCTAGTACTTCTGAAACCGAAAGAACTCGATCAACCAAGATGCCTCTTCAACCTTCATTCCGATCTAGGGGTAGACCAGCGAAAGGGACCAGCACCTCTCGTGGAAGCGAGAAAAATCAGGGAGGGTCCTTCCTTAGCTCTGTGAAGGAGGTCCTCGATGATGGAGCTTCTACTCCTGTTAAGGACGCTAACCCTACTGAAGAGCACGGGGTTCAGGAGACCATTCCTCGTCCTGACATTCAGGTCACGGTATCTGATCCTCAGACAGCCAAAGATCCCTCTGAGACTGACCTCCCTAGGAGTAAGAGGTCACGAACTGATCAAGGCGACAGACCCTCTAGGTCCTCTTCGTCATCGTCGAGAGGAGGAACCGTGGGGTGGAATTTCGCGCATTCAAAGCCTGGATCGATTCTTGATGATCCGTGGGGTCTGGCTACGCTGATGAGGCATATGAAACGGACTGGATGTTCTCTTCCCCCCGTTAGCAATCTGACTAACAGGGAAGAGTTCATTGAAATTGCACACTACATGGGTCAGGTACAGGTTCTGATTTCCCTTTTTATTGTTATTTTATTTAGAGGGATATTTATTTCTGTCACTTGTTTCTCCGTAGTTGGCTGGTGCTGTTAACAGGGCTCAACTCAAGTTTGAAGAAACAGTGAGTAACACTCCTGGCGCTGAGGAGTTAGCTGAGGTCACCGAATTAGTTAAAGCGACTAAGATTGAGCGTGACCAGGCTAGAGCTCAGGTGGCAGCGTTGCAGTCCGAAGTTGAGAGGCTTGGTTTGAAGTCCGACACTCAGCAAGGGAGGATCGAGAGTTTGGAGATCGACGTTAGGGTAAAGGGCAGGAGAATTTCTGAACTGGACAGTGCTCGAAGGGTTGCTGAGCAGCAGGTCCAAGATTTGATTGCTTCGTCTCAAGTTAGTCAGAGAAACAAAGAGGCTGAAGTTAAGTTTTCCGTGAGACAGGGAAAGAAGGAAGTCATCGATGCTTACAACAAGATCCTTAACTCTGTTAAGGAGAAGTTTTCCAAGAAAAAGGAGGAGGTTGATCTTCTGATCTACGCCCAGGAGCTTCAGGCCAATACGGACCTCTTGAAGGATTTGCTGTCAAACGAAATTCGGAGTGCTGAGGATGAGTATAATCGTTTAATATCCATGATGCCGGAAGCAGTTGCTGCCTATGAGAAGGCTCAGGTTTCTGATTTCTCGGTCAACAAGCTCCCTCTTCCTCAACTCTCCGAGTGCTCAGGTACTTTTGAGGTTAACATGTTTAATCCGTCCTTTTCTGGAGGATATGGTTCTAATTTGGGTTTGGTGGGTCATGACTTAGCCCCAGTTGACATGATTTCGGGAGATGATGGAAAGGAGACGGATGAAGGTGTCCCGGGTAGCGGGACGATGGAGGAAGATTGCGAAGCTTTGGAGGTTCCTGGCGGTGATGGTCAGGAAGGTTGAAAACTTGCTATTCCTGGTGTTTTTAGGATGTCTGCCCTACGGGCTTTTGTTTATGTTATGGATGTTTGCCCAACGGGATTTTGCTTTTGTTTTTAGACTTATAGCCTGAGGAGGCTTTTAAACCTTGTTTTCTTTCGACTTTTGGGTTTATTTTACTTAGATCTGAGCTACGTTTGAGTTATTGGAACTGAATTCCACGTTCTGACCAAAGTCCTTCAGGGACTTAGTTCCCTTGAAGTGGCCTTTGAGGCTATTTAAAAATAGCTTATCGTATATCTGACTTCATTCGAATATTTTCAAGCCTTTGAATTTTACTGAAGTTTTTGAGTTTCTAGATTCAGGTTTGTTGGGACCTGAGCTTATCTGAAGGATTTGGCGATCTTGTATTCAGGTTCACTGTGACCTGGATCTATTTGAAGGATCTTAAGTCCGGGCTTGCCGGGACCTGGTTTCGTTTGTAGGGTTTTAAGACCTTAGTCCCGGATTCATCGTGACCCGGATTCATTAGTAGGATTTTAAGACCTTAGGCCCAGGTTTGCCGGGACCTGGATTTATTAATAGGGTTTTAATATCTTAGGCCCGGGTTTGCCGGGACCTGATTTTACTAATAGGATTTTAAAGACCTTAGGCCCGGGTTTGCCGGGACCTGATTTTATTCGTAGGATTTTAAGACCTTAGGCCCGGGTTTGCCGGGACCTGATTTTATTTGTAGGATTTTAAGACCTTAGGCCCGGATTTGCCGGGACCTGATTTTATTTGTTCG
>CAJHQP010002338.1:0-88425 GCA_905132765.1 Moricandia arvensis | reverse complement strand
GTTAACTTAATTTCTTTTGGAACTTGGTTATACAGCGAGTTAATTATTTTGCCGACAAAGAGCGCCAAGCTATTAGTATAATACAAGCTCATCAAGTCTTACATGTGATGGAAATATTCATCGAAAAATATATAATTTGTTAGAATATTCTTCATTCCTACAAAAAAAATGCTCAATGTAATCTAATTGAGTGTTAATACAGAAAGCAAATATATCAAGAAACATTTGTATGATTCATTCAATAAAATCACAAAGTGTTCAAAGCCACACCAGGCTGTCAAAGTGAAAAGGATAATGAAAAAACAGAGCTCAAAAAACGTAGAAAAAAGAAACATGGAATTGTTTGGACTTTGGAGTCTTCAAAAGTAAATTGTTAGAATCTTAGATGAAATATATATATATATATATATTTTTTTTTTTTTTTTTTTGATTAACCAGTGTTGAGCTACGCCCCACCACCTAGGCCCGGCGCCAGCCTTTGCCTGTACGTTTAGGGCCCTGGGCACGCCTCCCCTCCCCGAGTCGAACAGCTGACCTCCCAGTTTGAGCCCCAGCTCGGGGCAGTACCACTGACTACGAGGTCCTGGGTAGATGAATATTATATTGGACGGCCGTAGTTCTGTTGATGTTGAACTGTTACGCGTCGATATTAGCGTATGATAAGGCACTTGTTGTGATGGATGAAGCGCGATGAATGTGTGATATTACGTTTCGTGTAATCTGTTGAGGATAGGTGTTTGATTCAGTTAAAGCTAGAGGCGTGAACGATCGTGTCTTGACTGCTACAATGCGAGAGTATTGGAAGTATATCGAGCCTATCGTCATATATGCGGTTTTGATTGTCGCTAAAACATATGAAGGCGTTT
The DNA here is from genome assembly GCA_905132765.1 of Moricandia arvensis. Classification (NCBI taxonomy): domain Eukaryota; kingdom Viridiplantae; phylum Streptophyta; class Magnoliopsida; order Brassicales; family Brassicaceae; genus Moricandia; species Moricandia arvensis. Next base: position 87,559 of record CAJHQP010002338.1, on the reverse strand, counting down.
AAAGACTGCCAAATATTATCGACAATCATGATAGCATCTGCATATTATGCTTTTGAGAAAATTACATACACAACACTACACTAAATCTGTTGTATAAGAATGTAATACCAATACTCTTTAGCTAGCACAATTTACTCACTATCAACTAATTATTTATATTATTTTAATACATTAATGTTTTACGTATCGAACTCTGCATATTTTTAGTCAAATACTAATAGAGTTTAAACGAAATCATAAAATCTCGCCAAATTCAAAACAATATTTTAATTAATTCTATAATATAAGATGTTTTATTTAATAGAAAATGCATCTAAGGAAATTTAAATCTAATAGCTGAATATTAAAATAAGAATATTCAGTATAAAGGTCTTCAGTAAAATTTTGTTAAAAATCCCAATATTGGAAAATATAAAAATAATTATACATTTTAAGGTTAATTTACACAATTTATTTTATTTTATTCTAATTAAAGATATAGAAGAAATATCCGATGAATATTATTATATGTGATTGTATATATGTTTTTTTCTTAACCAAGAAATATTGCTCTTGTCAAAACGCTCTTTCTGAAATAGTATTTTATAATTTTTTTTAGACATGAAATTAAATTTTTTATAAGACATAATCGAAAGTAGTTCATATCGACATTAGTTTTGATAACATTTTTTTGTTTTAAAGATAACATTAGTTTGATCAGAAGTAGCGGTCCTGGTTTAACTGAAGACCGAGAAGCTGTTTATAAAAACAAAGGCCGCTCATAAAATGCTCTAGTTTGGAACCACGGGTTTGTTACCGTACAGACACACGCTTTAAAAAGCCACTAGACTAAAGGATTATTTTAAAATAAACGGCGAATTAATACATGTACTTGAAGGCCGGAAGTCCTTGCTTCTATTGTTCTTATCAGGGCCGGGCCTGAGTTTTGATACATATAAGGTTAAGTTATGGTCCGTAGGGGTTAAATGGGATTTAATAAGATTTTTAGCGAAGAACTGTTCAGATAAAAAAAAGAAAGAAGATGTTCATGTGGCCATGTGCAAATGTGTTGAGGTTCATAGAGTGGGTCTACTTGCGCCTGACCAAGACACAAAGCTATGGTCTATATAACCATTGTGTCTGCATGTACCATCGTAAATTATTCTCTTTGTTTAGCAGAAATGCTTCATTTCTGCATGATCGCTCTTTCTTTAAAGAAACAAATTTACATTTTTATCATTACCATTATTATCCTCATTCTCAACATTTTATTCCTTCAAATGGTAGACAACAGAGATGGTATAGACGAAGTACTATAGCTGTGTATACAGTGTTATGAACATCATCAATGTACTCAAGTTGTCAGAACACATGAGTTTGTTGATTATTATAATTTATTAATATGAAATGGCTCTTCACGCATGACGTCGTCTTGGATTGTGAACAAGTGAACCTGAGCAGCTTTGCTTGTTCATTGATCATATTGCGGGTTCGAGCAGTTCTTTTCTTGTATTGTCTTCTAGTTTATGAGAAGCACGAATACGAGCTCTTTCTCTAGCGTAAGCAAGTGATGCCTTTCATCATCATATATAAACTACTTCAAAAGTGTGTCTTTCACGTTTCTGCAAAACTATTCTCTTTACAACCCTATTCATATAACATAAAGTATAAATGAAACAAGAATAATGAATGTATGTACATATTTTTTTCAATTTCATGTGTTTGTTTGATCCATTTAATACGGAATGATTTGGAATTAGATGAAAACTTTGAGATTTTCAAAAAGAGTTTTACTTATAGTGGAAAGAGGTTGACCTCCTTGCTTCTATGATACAATCTTATTTCCCATGAGCTGCTGCCTTTCTTTCTGTGATTAATTGTTGGGCACCAATCCTATATTTTTGTCTATATGGATTGAGAGAAGAAATAACATAAATTTAAACTCTATATATATATCATACTATATAGGTATATAATAATTTACTAGAATAGTAAGAATCATCATATATAATTTGGTTAGTTTGGCTGCAAGATTTAGAGTAAAAGTAAAGGTGGGTATTCAAATTTTGAATCCGACGATCGGTTTAATTTGGTTTGTTTGGGTCTAAAGAGAGCTGAAATCAATCAAAATTAGTTAGGTTTGTGCTCTTTTTTGGTTAGTTTATGTTCAATTGGTTTGTATCCGTTTAGTGGTTTGCTGTGTCGTGGTGTTTCAGTTCATGTCGAGTTGATTTTAAATTTTGTGTCTATTCGATTCGGATAATAGTCAATCCACGGTGCATCGGTGTCTTTGACACACTAATTGTGCTTTTGATTGTGTTTTGTTTTTTGTGTTTGTTGATTTTCTTCTGGTGTTGTGTTGTATTTCTAGTATATATGCTGTATTGATATTCTCTATATGCTATTGCTTTTGCAAAGATAATGTTGAAAGAATATCAATCAAGTTAGTTTTGTTTCCTATAAAGATGGACTTGTTTTTAGAGTATTCACTTCGGACATATGTGAGAGTAGTGCATGAATGGAATATAGTCTGATAAGTATTTTTTATCCGACACTAAGATTATAGTTCATCGTATTTTATTATGGCCTGTCCTCCATAATTATTGAATGGTATATACTTAATGCGCAATTGCTACTGCTCATTCTCGATCACTTATTATGTTGTTCCCTAAGAAGTGTGACAAAAGTACGTTCGAAATTTGTAAAAATCGCAATCGTTTATGGATACTAAAATGGTCTACGGAAAATCCGCTGAGTTGTAAGGTGAAATCAGATGATCGAGATAGTTATTCTCTGTCGGTCGGACCTTAATATCTAATAGCTTTATGAGGTGACGTTTTTCCGGTCTTCATCGGAGTCCCTCGTCGTTTTTATAGTGTATGAGATATCATCATTCTCGCTTTTTTATTTATTCGGCGAAGTTGTATTCCTTTTTCTGCTATTCATTTACAAATAAAAATATAATAATATGTTTATGTGTTTAGGTTAGATGTTAAATACCTTAAATCTTAATATTATTAGTATATTAATTAATTAATTAAATAAGCACTTCAGTTTTTTGGGTTATAAAACTTTGGTTAATAAAAATTTTAGACATATACTTTGTTTGTTAAATCGATTTGAGTTCAATTCTTATTCGTTTGTTTTTTCTTTGCTCACACGGTCACACCTAGATAAAGAAACTATATAGAACTTATATTTCAAACTAACTCGACTAGGACATATAACGAGAAACGCCTATGGTATGAATCTACATAAAGATTTATACACAAGTCCAAGGTTTCTAACTGTTATCAAATTTCTAGTCGTAATTTTTTTTTTTTGCACCTCTATTCTGTTTAGTCGTAGTACTAGAAGGTATTCAAAGACATAACATTTAACATTTGGGCTTTGAGAGAACCCATCTCAGGAAAATTGGCACAAGCTGCCCCGCTAGGAATTGTATCTAGGTGATCAACTGACTTGTAATCGTCTCTACAGCAACGAAATGATATCTCTGTTATACAGTCTCAACCAATCAGTAGTTTTTTTATATTGCTCCGTTAGATTTGTTTTGTCGATCTCTTCGTGTTCTTTACAATGTGTTACATCATATGCATCAAGTGCAGAGGACTAAAAATAAACATAAACTAGCTGTTAATAGAGAAGCATCATTATGAAGATACCGCTAATAAGAGAGCAAACTGAATCAAAAGCAAAGTAGTCAATGGCAGAGCATTCAGAAGACAAGAACATGGTCTCACTTATAATCTTAATTAACTATAATGTTTCTAAAAGAAGACCATTCGTGCATCCAAGCACAACAAACATAGGTGAAGTCTGAAACTGCCATCTCTCACAGACTCTATTTGCTTCGACGCGCCTGTTACATTTCAATTACTCATATAAATCAGTCGTAATCAAAATAAGGCCATATCTATAAGCACAATGGTGAAGTCATACCTCTAGAAAATACGTTATGAGAATAAGAAGCATTGGTGGCTCAAAATTGGCGCCTTGGAGGCCTAGCCTCAGCTTCAGGAGACTCTTATTGTCTACCGTCCAAATCCTGCACATGCCACAGTAAAGGTATATCAAGTGTTTAGAAATATCTACTGTAAGTGTATATTATGTACATGTAAGATAGTAACAGATACTTACAGCACCATTCAAGGTTCTGATGGCATTCTGAACCTCTTGAGCAGAGTTGTAAGTCACAAACCCAAAACCCTTAGATCGACCACTGTCCCTGTCGTAGATAACCCTAGCCTCACAACATTTCCTTGCTCAGCGAACAACTCTCCAGAGCCATGTCATCGACTCCCATGAGAGATTGCCGACATAAACACGGTTCCCTGAACCAGCACCACCACCTCCACACCATATCAAACCTCCAAAGCTGCTTCTGGGTCCTCTAGAGAAGGAGTCTTTCCCTCTTAGGTGGAGGAGGACCAGCATTAACTCTCAGGGGTCTACCATCCAACTCCTGCAAACCAGAAAGAGCTCATGCAATAAGTACAACAACAACAACACACAAGGACTCGGATTTATCAGAACCGCCACAAAGTTTGAAGCTTTTCACTCATCTAACAAAACCCTTATCAGTCATATACACATTAAGCATCCACAATAACACAAACAACGCAGACCCAACACGATCCAAGATAGAGTAAGGTAGAGATATATATTATCTTCTTACATAGCCATTGAACTGCTGAGCAGCTGCTTCAACTTCAGAGACACGAAGACATAGTCACAAACCCGAAACCTCTGCTTCGTCTGTCACTTTGTCATAGATACCTACCAAACACAAAGGAACTAAACTCAACTCAACAACAACAAAAAAATATACATATCTTCGTCTCTTGTCGGAACCTCACCCACATATAGAAACTAAAACTCAACTCAACAACAACAAAAAGACATATACTTGTCTCTTGTCGGAATCCCATTGTGACGTAACATAAACCACATCAAAAGAATAAAGAATGAATCTTTCGTATACCTCAACCATCTCAACGTTACCGGCGCTCTCAAACAGCTGAGCGAGCTGAGCACTGTCAACGTTAAAAGGAAGGTTACCGACGAAGAGTTTAAGGTCAGCAGAGAAGGATTGCTCCTGCTGACGGAGGCGGCGCAGCGTCATCGGAGAAAAACTGTCTTCTTCTTCTTCTACGTTGAAGTCATCTGTAACCGCGACGTTGCGGACGAAGCGAGACGCGGCGGAGATGGAGAGGGAAAGGATTGGGAATTGAGTTGTGAAGGAGAGGGAAGGAGGGGGAGGGAAACGGAGACGGGTTTAGAGATGGAGAAAGGAAAGGGTTTAGGGTTGAAGGTGGAGATAGCGAGAGACGAAGCTGAAGCAGCCATGGAGAAGAGATAGGGTGAGACTGAGAGAGTTTGAGAGTGGAGATAAGATGAAAAGTGTGTTTGATATTTATCGGCGAAAAGCACACTTCTTTGCGCTTTTGCATAAAATATCTCACCCTGATTTTTATTTACAAATGCGTACCTGAAACTAATTTTAATACTAAATCTGCTTCTTCAAATATTTAAAACTGTATCCAGTTTTTTTTTGGTAAATATTTTATTTTCTGAAAGGTCAAGTCAACATAGAAAAAAAATATTCTGAAATAATATTTCTTTAACAGTATCAATAAATAATTTGTAGATTTCTTTTAATATATATTTTTGTATTTGTTTATCATTAAATTTTTTGATGATCATTACGTTTTTCTTCGATGTGCTGTGTTTGATTAATGTTTGTTGGAAATACATATTTTAACAACATTTAGTGTATTTACCAAACAGTATTTTGACATATGATTTCGATAGAAATATATATTATATATATATTGTTTTGAATATGTTTCCGCATTTATTTATTAAATATTTTGAAAAATTGGTAATTTTCCTAATAAGATTTTCTTGATAAAACTTTTTGTGCCTTTTTCACTTGAATTACTAGTGTTTTATTGGACAGTCTCTACTTACTAATTGTCATAATTTGTAAGTGAAGTGATGGCTGAGATGAGATCTGAGCCCTTAAAGTTTTGGATAGACAGTGGAGATGGCACGTCCCGTGCTAAGCAAAAAAAATCTACGTTGTAATTGGATTTACAATTTTTGGAATGAAATATTTTGGAATGGTCAATTCTATCAATTTCAAAAAAAAATTATCATTTGACATAAATGAAATGGAATGGATATTCCATCTATTCACATAGAACAAACAAAATACAAAAAAAAACATCCATAACAATTTTGTTAAGAATAAATGGAATGGATTCATTCCATTTCTCTACTGCATTCTATTTCTCTTGTTCTATTCCTATTGATTCCATTAGTTCCTTTTAAAGTGTACTTTGTTCTATTCTATTGATTCCATTAGTTTCTTTAAAGTGTACCAGTTACGGCCTACGTGACGGTGTAAGAATTTTTTCAGCTAAAAGCCAATGGAAGTTGCAAACTTGATCACTTCCAAAATATCTTTGAAACATCGAAAACGATATAGTTTCTAGCAAAAAGCTACTTAGTCATACAAAAGTCTCCCTTAAAAACAAGTTTCTAAAAGAGGATTTATTTGAGAAACAAATAGAAGATTGAAGTTCTTGAAAAGCCAAAGAAAGAAGCACTTCTTCAAGTTCTATACAGAAACACCGTCTTGATTCTTGTCTTCTTGCTTTCCTTGTCCCTTCTTGATCATCTAGAAAGAACATCTGCTTGCTTCGTGTTCCCTTCCTGGTTCAAGCTCTTGATCAACTCATCACAGCTCTTCCAATCAGTCACACTTCCTTTCTCCATGATCTTACACAGAACAGAGTACGCATTCAGAGTCTTTCCAGCTCCTAAAAGCGCATCCAACACCTTGTCGTAACTCGAAAACTCTAAGCTAAGATCCCTCTCCAACCCGAAATCCAACAGCTTCAGCGCCGCAATGGTCTTCCCTTTCTCGCTCAAAACAGACAATAGCCTGTCCACATCAGCTGAGTGTCCATTTTGATTGAGAAGATCTATACGTCCCAGTGCTTCTTCAACATGCCCTCTCATTAACAATGCTTCCAAGATCTTTGCAACCAAATCCATATTCTCTCAATGCCTACGTTTTTATCTATCATGATCATCATCACACGGCTTGCGGTCTGCACCCTACCATCTTCAAACAAGCTCTCAATCACTGACCTGAAAAGGGATGAATCTGGGACATGCCCGTCTTCGATCATGCTGTCCAATGCGGTTTTAGCGTCTCCAGGCTCTCCTTTGCTCATGTAGCTCTTGATGAGGAGCTCGTACGCATTTGCTTCTCTAGGGACACCTCTTCTCGACATGATCTTCAGAATCTCGTAGCTAGCATCAGGGTTTCCTTCCTTGGCATGTCCACGGATAAGATTGTTCAATGCATCTTGGTCTTGAACACCTCTCTTCATCAGCTGCCTGAAAAAGCACTTCTGCTTTCGATGTTTGGCCACTGTTGCATAAATACTCTATGATTGGATTATAAGCACTTGGCTCCATCTCCAGAGTATCCTGATGCCTCAGTATGATCTCTTTCTCAAGTAAAATGTCCAGAAGCTTGGTAGCACGGTTGTATGCATTAGCCTTGCATTGATTCTCGATTAAGACACCGTAGTGTCCCGCTTCTGCTGGAACATTCAGTGTAGCCATGGCTTTAAGCACCTCAGTGGCTGCAGCCATATCACCAGCTTTGCTCTGAGAAACCAAAAGCTTAAGAAAAATCGAGTTATCGTTTGGAGCAATGTGTTTCGCCATCATACTCTTCAACACATTCTTAGCCTCCACCATCTTCCCTGCATCACAAAGACCTGGCAACAACGTGGAGTACGTGGTAGCATTCGCCTCAATCCCAAAAGATCTCATCTCCTCAAAAATCCTCAACCCATCATCAACTCTCCCCACATCAACATACCCTTTAATCATCGTAGTGTAACTCACAACACTAGGCTCAATATTCTTCCCTTTCATCTCCACAAACATCTTCTCAGCCTCATCCATCTTCTTAAACCTAACATACCCATTAATCATAGTGTTGTAGGTAACAACATCAGGAGAGATCCCTCTCCCAATCATATCCTCCCAAAACCTCAAAGCAGTCTCTAACCTCAAACACAAGAAGAACCCCCAAAGCAATAGATTATAAGTATGCCTAGTCGGCTCAACACCTTCACTAACCATCTTATTAAAATACCGTTTCGCCATCATATACCTCCCACGCCTAATAATCACCTTAAACAAAGCATCATACGACTTAACCGTCCTCTCACACCCCAACTCCTTCATCTTATGAAAGATCTTAACACTCTCTTGCACAATACCTGCCTTTGCCGTAACTCTCTATCAGAACCTTGAACATATCCTCATCCCAAGGCACACCCTTTTCAGGCATATCCAAGAGGATGCAACGAGCATGGTTCAGCTTCTGTCCCTGTCCCAACATCTCAATCATTTTCATGTGCGTGTCTCTGTCGTGTCGGATCAAACCTGATCTCTCCGACCACCGGAAGAACTGAAGCGCGTGGTCAAGCTTCCGAGCACCGTGCAAGACGTTGTAGACCAGAGAGTGGTCCCATTCGGGTACGAGATCTCGGATCGAGTTCTGTAACCGGGTCGTCCATTCTCTGTTATCCATCATTCTACATATCGTGTCCTCTAGCTTTTCGTGGGTTTTGACGCTTACCTCGTTGGAACCTCTCCCTGAGCGGCGGCCTCCCCTTCGTTCGGGTGGGTTTCTGGGTTTTCCGATGGGTTCTCGGTGAGTTCGATTGTTGAGGAGAATAGACGGGAGGGTGATGAGAGATGAGTGTGACGATCTGGGAAGCGAGAGAAAAAACCCTAGCTTTCGTCCATTGGTGAGGCATAGATCTGGAGATGAAAGCCATTACAAGAGAATGGTAATCGTTGATAGAAATGGGTTTCGTTTATGGAGTCTTTGTGTTCCGAAAGTCTAAAACTTTCAATCCACATGAACGGAGGCAGAGAGTGCTGTGTAGGGTTTAGGGAGGAGATGGAGTCATGGATCCAAGAACTTGTTTCGGGTCGGATAATGGTTTAACTTTAACCGGCCCCGTATATCGTTACTATCCAGCCAAGTTTGGGTACATATGGGCCTCACACCTTTTTAGACTTTTCAATAAGGGGCTAAAGAAAAACGAAAGAAAGCCCATTATCTAATTAAAATAGAAACGTAGTAACGGCCAGGATTACTCCAACATATAACCCGATCTGATTGGGTGATGCCGTAGATCATCGCAATATCATTGGTCCACGTCATCCTCTGTGACATAGAGTACTTCTCGTGGTCTTCCCATAAAAAGCTCCCAACGAACTAACTAAATTAAATAAAAACAAAAAAAGAAGCGAAGAAGAAGAGGAGAGATCTAAAGAGAGAAGAGAGCTCAGACACACAAGCATCATTAGATATGGCTCGCTCACTCGGAGCAAACGGCACCGTTGTGCTCGCGATCATCTTCTTCGGTGAGTGGTCTCTACTTCTCGAACTCTAAGTATCGTCGTTCCTGTGGATTTGATGGTGTTTTTGTTTACTATGATGGATGGATTACAATTTTCACGATCTTCAGTATTTGATGGTGATTTGTTTAGTGGATAATGTGGTGTGAAAATTAGGTTTTGTGAGATTTGTTTTTTGATTATTGACATGTTGGAATATATATTATACGTATGTTTCAGGATGTTTATTTGCGTTTTCCACTGCTAAAGAAGAGGCTACCAAGTTAGGAACAGTGATAGGGATAGATCTTGGTACAACCTACTCTTGTGTTGGTGTTTACAAGAATGGTCATGTTGAGATCATAGCTAATGACCAAGGTAACCGTATTACACCTTCGTGGGTTGGTTTCACTGACAACGAGAGGCTTATTGGTGAGGCTGCTAAGAACCAGGCGGCTGTTAATCCTGAGAGGACTGTCTTTGATGTCAAGAGATTGATTGGGAGAAAGTAAGTGCATTCCCTTTTGGACTGTTGCTTAGTTTATATTTGTCTTGTTTCGCCCTTGCTTATGGACTGTTGCGTAATTTCTTGCTGGCAGATTCGAGGACAAAGAGGTCCAGAAGGACAGGAAGCTTGTGCCTTACCAGATTGTGAACAAGGATGGCAAGCCATACATTCAAGTCAAGATCAAGGATGGTGAGACCAAGGTTTTCTCTCCTGAGGAGGTCAGTGCCATGATCTTGACTAAGATGAAGGAGACTGCTGAAGCTTACCTTGGCAAGAAAATCAAGGACGCAGTTGTCACTGTTCCAGGTTAGTCTATTGTCAATTCTAAAGATTTATTCCAATCACTCTTAGCTTCCATGTTTTGTCTATATTACCATCAATCATTTGGTACCTCGGTAACACTTACTATCATATCATATCATTTAACTCTCATCTTATGCGAATTTTGGAGCTTTGTTAATATCATATCGTACTTACTATTCCAATCACTGTTAAGCTTTGTTGATTTATCTATCTTTGTGTTTGCCTGAGAGTATATCCCGTCTATATTCGATTGATATGTTATACTTGAGAGTTAAAGCTCTTTCTTCCATGTTTTATGTTATTGAGGTGATCTAGAGCTGTGTTATGTATATATGCACGCAGTTTATTGATTTGTTGTCTGGCGTTGATAATGTGCAGCTTACTTCAACGATGCCCAGAGGCAGGCCCACAAAGGACGCCGGTGTTATTGCTGGTCTCAATGTTGCCAGAATCATCAACGAACCGACTGCTGCTGCTATTGCCTACGGTCTTGACAAGAAAGGTGGTGAGAAGAACATCCTTGTCTTTGACCTTGGTGGTGGTACATTTGATGTTAGTGTCTTGACCATTGACAACGGAGTGTTTCGAGGTTCTCTCCACAAATGGTGACACTCACTTGGGAGGTAACTTATACTTATATCATAAATGCATGTTTTGTATTATTGCTTTGGTGTGAATATACATACGATGATGTTGCTAACCCCCCTTCTGTCTGTGTGATCTTGTGCAGGTGAGGACTTCGATCACAGGATCATGGATTACTTTATCAAATTGATCAAGAAGAAGCATCAAAAGGACATCAGCAAGGATAACAAGGCTCTTGGTAAGCTCCGCAGGGAATGTGAGAGGGCTAAAAGAGCTCTTAGTAGCCAGCACCAAGTCCGTGTAGAGATTGAGTCCCTCTTTGATGGTCTTGATTTCTCGGAGCCTCTCACCAGAGCTCGTTTTGAGGAGCTTAACAATGACTTATTCAGGAAGACAATGGGACCCGTGAAGAAGGCCATGGATGATGCTGGTCTGCAGAAGAGTCAGATCGATGAGATTGTTCTTGTTGGTGGAAGCACTAGGATCCCAAAGGTTCAGCAGCTGTTGAAGGACTTCTTCGAAGGAAAAGAGCCAAACAAAGGTGTGAACCCCGACGAAGCTGTTGCTTATGGTGCGGCTGTCCAGGGTGGTATTCTGAGCGGAGAAGGCGGTGATGAGACCAAAGATATCCTTCTTCTTGACGTTGCGCCACTCACTTTGGGTATTGAGACCGTGGGAGGAGTGATGACAAAACTGATCCCGAGAAACACAGTTATCCCAACCAAGAAGTCTCAGGTTTTCACGACATACCAAGACCAACAGACCACCGTCTCCATCCAGGTCTTTGAAGGTGAGCGAAGTCTCACCAAGGACTGCAGACTACTCGGGAACTTCGACCTCACCGGAATCCCACCGGCTCCAAGAGGAACACCTCAAATCGAGGTAACATTTGAAGTGGACGCGAACGGTATCCTGAACGTGAAAGCAGAGGACAAGGCGAGTGGTAAATCAGAAAAGATCACAATCACAAACGAGAAGGGACGTCTAAGCCAGGAAGAGATCGACCGGATGGTGAAGGAGGCAGAGGAGTTTGCAGAGGAAGACAAGAAGGTGAAGGAGAGAATCGACGCGAGGAACAGCCTTGAGACATACGTGTACAACATGAAGAACAAGTGAACGACAAGGACAAGCTTGCAGATAAACTGGAGGCAGACGAGAAGGAGAAGATGAAGCAGCGACCAAAGAAGCCTTGGAGGTGGCTTGACGAGAACCAAAACTCGGAGAAGGAAGAGTATGACGAGAAGTTGAAGAAGTAGAGGCAGTGTGTAACCCAATCATCACTGCTGTTTATCAGAGGTCAGGTGGTGCACCAGGTGGTGCGGGTGGAGAATCTGCAACCGAGAGGAGATGAGTCTCATGATGAGCTCTAAGTAACTGCCTTTTTTTTTTATTGTTAATTTGTTTAAAACCAATCCCTCGTTAGAAGTTTTGAGGATAAAGAAGAATAGAACTCTTTTTATACATGTTTAATTTTTGGGAAAATTTTGCCAATGTCTGAATAATACCTTTCTTGTCTGAAAGATTAAGCTGCTCGTTTCCGACAGAGCACGCTTCTAAAAACATGAGAAGCAAAGCAAGCTTTGTAGTGACATCGTAACCAGATTTCCGGTTGGACAATCTAAAGTTTAACTCATTACCGTTGGGCTAATCTCGTGGAGTTGGGTTATTACACGTGCCTAGTGATGCAAGGGTCAAACGCCGTCAGCTAAGTTAAGTGCAAAGTGGGAAAAGAATCTAAAGATTCCTTTTTTTAAGAACGAACATTCGTTCTTACACGTTCTTGCTAGGGTAAAGCTTTTAACCTTCAAGCCGCTTCTTCGCTCTATCTCTCTCTACATTTCTCTCTCTCTCTGAAATGGCGAGAGTACTGCGTGTGGCGAGATCTTCCTCCTCTTCGGTCTGGAAGCCGATTCTACTCCACATCGGCGAAGTTAGCCACGCTTCTCCGTTTCTTCACGGCGGCGGAGCTAGCAGGGTTCTTGCCAAGGATAGGAACGTGCAGTGGGTGTTTCTAGGATGTCCCGGCGTCGGAAAAGGCACCTACGCTAGCAGACTCTCGACCCTTCTCGGTTCCTCACATCGCCACCGGAGATCTCGTCCGCGAGGAGCTTGCTTCCTCCGGTCCTCTCTCCCGACAGGTTCAGTCACTTTTGTCTTTCCCTCTCTATCTGATGTGATTGAGAGTCTCTCTCAAGGTTCGGTTGTGATTGAAAGTTACGTCCTTTTAGCAAATCGGGTTTCATTTCTTATCGTCGACAACAGATCTGATGAACTAAAGTCAACGACTCTGTTTTGTTTGTCTTTTGTGTGTTATTTGTATGTATTGATGGTTATCTGAACTCACTGTTACTTGATGCAGCTATCAGAGATTGTAAACCAAGGAAAGCTTGTTTCGGATGAGATCATAGTAAACCTATTGTCAAAAGAGACTGAGGCTGGTGAAGCCAAAGGTGAATCAGGTTTCATTCTTGATGGCTTTCCTCGAACCATGAGACAGCTGTAAGTGTAAACTCATTAGGTTCCTCACATCTTTATGCCATATTTGAGCAAAGTAAATATGTTCTGTGTTGTCTTTTGCTTTCAGGAAAATACTGGGAGATGCTGACTGACATCGACCTAGTGGTGAATTTGAAGCTACCTGAGGAAGTTTTGGTTGACAAATGCCTTGGAGGAGAAACTTGTAATCAATGTGGCAAAGGTTTTCAATGTAGCTCACATCAACTTAAAGGGTGAGAATGGGAACCTACAATCAGCATGGATCCACTTCTCCCTCCACCTCAGTGTATGTCAAAGCTCATCACACGAGCTGACGATACTGAAGAGGTTGTGAAAGCTAGGCTTCGTATATACAATGAAACCGTAAGATCCCTCTATCTAGTAGATGAACTTTCCCTTCATGATGCAAGTGATGATTAGTATTATTTTGTTTATGTATGCAGAGCCAGCCTCTTGAAGAATATTACCGTAGCAAGGGAAAGCTTATGGAGTTTGACTTACCTGGAGGCATCCCGGAGTCATGGCCAAGGCTATTAGAAGCCTTAAGGCTTGATGATTACGAGGAGAAACAATCTGCCGCGGCATAGTTCACCCCCGGTATTTATATTCTTTTGCATGTGGAAAGACATGCGTAATCAATTTTGTGTTGGAAAATAAGAGATTGTTTTTATACCTCAGTTCAGAATAATCATACACACTCTGCAAACTATTATCATGATTGTTTATGAGTTTGCTCTAGTTAAAGGAATGTATCAATACTTCTACACTACTTGTTATACATAGTTATGCTCTTGTGATCATCATGTTTGTTGTTGAATGTGGTAATATATTTTGCGGCTGGCCGAGCTGGCTGGTTAAAGTAGACAACCAGACAGTAAAGTAAAACAGCCGCATACAGTAAAGTTTTAGTGGAACGTATAACCAGCTCCTGTCTGTCCTAGAATCGGCGGTTCGGGATAGAACTGTTCCTTACATACTGTAAAGTTGATGGTAGTTATCACTTGTTTATTCTTTGCTCTGTGTCCTCAACACAATCTTATGTTTGCGGTCTCTGAGAAATGATGAGGTTCTATGATTCTTCTGGTCTGATAATCAAATTCTTATTATGGATGGTGAAATCAGACTGAATTGGATAGGCTAAAATGGACACAGCCTATTTAATCACATTAACAAACATGTACTTTTGAGAGGCCTCACATACACTCAACTGAATCACTGATCCTGACTTAGATAGTGTTATCTCGGTATGTTTGTGAAACACTAAAGCCTATCATAAGGTGTAGGAGGTTTTTATCACGAGATCTGTATTTCAAGTTAGACGCCTGTTTGATGATCTAGTTGGCCAAACGAAAATACTTTAATAGTTGGTTTTAGTACCAGGCCTGGGAAAAAAAGGGAACTGAACCGGAATCGAAATATACGAAACCATAACCAGATTAAAAATTCTCAATTTTGATAGTTTTTATATTTCTATATTTTAAAGTAATGAAGATGAAATCTAACTGAGTACCAAATGAATATTTGAACATAAACTATTAATTATATATATAACATAACCAAATGTGTGTATATATATATACTTTGAAAGTTTATTTAAAATATCAAAAATTATCTTAAAGAAAATCCTTAAAACTGTTTGAAATTATCTAAAAGTATTCAGATATCTTGATTTAAAAATATTCGAATAGTCCATATTTATATTTGCATCGTCTTAATTATTTGTTAATTTATTTAAGTCATTCGATAATTTATTAGAATTACCTTATACTTAAAATATCTGAACTGATACTCCAAATACAAAAGCATAATTTATATCTCCAATCAAAGTTATAAGGGAATTTGAAATATATATATATATATATATATATACATGAAACTTTTAGACCTCTCCAATGTATTTCGCTATTCTAATTTTTATAGTAATTTTTTAATAATAGAAGTAAAATATGCTCTAATGTATTTTTAAAAATAACAAATTTTAAATATAAAATAGAAATAAATTTTTTTCTATAAATAGACGAAAAAATATCGGTCTCTATTCTATAAAAAGCAATAGAGATATGTTGCAGTAATTTTACTTTTAAATCTTACTATAATAAAAGTTCGATAAACTCATCATTTAGCTATGCCACGTCGGATTGAAAAATAAAGCCAATTAGAAAGTTTGCTTTTGCCAGGTCACCATGACTAAAACATAATAGGTTTTCCTATGGATACTTTGAAAATTATCAGTCTGGCCCACCAAACCCATGCAAAGAGGACAAAGAAACCTTTATTTCACGCTTCTCTTCCATTTTCTTCTCCCGACTCTTCACTTCATCTTCTGCAATTAAAAGTTTTTTTTGTAACTTCTCAATCAATGATGATCTTAAGGCCATTCTTGAATCATTCTTTCCATCTTCCCTTGATCTTTCTCCTATATATACAGTTCTATGGCTAACTTAAATTAAAACATACTCTAAAGAGACTACATCCACGGCATGAAATCCTATGCAAATCTCAGCTCTCCACATGCATATCTCCATTCACCGTTTATTTCAACGACATATCACCAGGACATGCTGAGTCAGAGCTTCGATTTCAGTTAATCCCTTCCTGAGAGGCAAGAAACATTGCTAAAGATGGGACCTTTATTGGTTAGAGCTCCTCCATATTGATGAACGGGTATGAGTTCTTATCTGCAACTTTCCATCCATTTTATTCTGAACCATTCTCCATAACATCGATTTATTTTTGCTCCAGCAGGAGACTGTGATGTGAGGTTTCATCTCCTCTACTCGTGCTCCATCATACATGCCTCATCTCAAAGCATGAACAACTTGCAGGTTTCAGAATTTTTATGCTGCCAAAAGCAAAGAGATTTATAGAGTTGGTAATCATAGTTTTAATTGTTTCTTTCTGGCACAACTCAGTGTTTTCCCTCCTTGACGACATCCTCCTCTCTTTTGCCCCAAACAGGTTCAGGTTCCACACACTTGACGATTTCCAAGCTAATTGTGGTCAGAGACTCAGAGGTGACCTCTCTACGGTAATCTTTCTTATTTATAATATCTTCTCCACCTTAATTTGTATATGGGTGTTGATTTATATTTTGGGCACTTGAGGCTGGTGAATGGACTGTCTCTTATTGACTGTCCCGTCCTTGACGAAGCGGATATAACAACCACGCTTGGGATTTTGGTACATTTGCAATCAAAAGAGTATGTGTTTACTGTTATTATAATCACGACCTCATGTACTTCAAAGTTTAATCTCTATGAGAGACTAATAAAACTTGCCATGTTGTAAATAATTTTTTGCAGTGGACCTGTTATGAAGCTGTGCCTTTGGGACCAGTCTGCAAAATGAAGACACTCCCACCGTTCTTTTGGTCCAGAGGAGCTAGAGACTGAAGGTGTTGTGCATGCTTATGATGAATTCAAGCTTGGAGTTGATGTGGAATAAGAGAAAGAAAAGCATCATGACGCTCTTTATGTAGACAATGGTACTACGAAAGAGGATTTAAGAAAGTGTTTGTCCTGTGGTGAAGTAACTAAAATTATGATTATGAAAAGTCCAAATACATAGAAGAACAAGGGTTATGGTAAGACAATATTAGCTGTTAAAAACTTGAAAATCCAATGGTCGTCTATACTTTAGTATTTGATGGAGAGTTTGTATAGCTTTACATTATACGTCTTTCTCTTGGCCATTGTATGTTTAACCATTAAATAGGATTGACAATACTTAGGGATGGTTTATGCGTAGATTGACTATATTTAATCATACGTGATGCATATTTGTTCTTTGAAGGTATCATTGATGAACATGTATAGATCGTATTTCTCTCTCATTTATATGAATTTATAAGAGTCATCATATATAACTCAAGCGTATGAAATCTCAAAGGTCTGCAGATGGAATATTCTTTATCAGAGTTCCGAAAAAGGAAGGAATAAAATGTTAGGTTAATGTAAATAAAAAAATACTTTTGTTTATACATCAAGAAAACTACAGATTTTAATTTCTAAATAATATTGGGTTTATCTTAATTTTGATATGCACATATATAATAAGCTATATAATCAAATATAGATTAAACAATTAACATAAGAACCTAAAAAATCAGACCATAAAGGAAATATAATATAATTAGTGTATTTGTACATCTTACTTAAAACAAAGATATAAAAATAATAACAAACATTAATAAAACTAGAATACAAAATCCACACTAAAAGCAACAATAGTAGAAATAGTTGGTTTATACAGTATATAGACAATTGCAATAAATATATGGAGACCAATTTCACCCCTCCTATTTATATCCAACAAAAATTACATAGTACAATGTTCTAACCATCTAACAACATATATTATTTAATTGTTTATTTTCTCTTCCATTTGTATTTATCTATATACAATTACATAATATTTTTTACATGTAAATCTAAGCTTTCCGAATCTGCTATATTTACCAAGATTATAATCTAAAGATAATGGAATTGAATTCACACATCAAATACAGAAACATCAACCAAAAATGCAGCCAATGAAACGAGGACAACTTCAGGATCACGAAACAAATCAAAATTTATGAAAAATAAGTTAACCAATATGTATCAAGTTATATATCATGTTTACATAATAATAAAGTGTACAATTTAGAGTTTAGAATTTCAGATTTAGAATTTATATAGAAAATAATTTATTTTTGTTAAAATTGTACACTATTCTTATTAATGATCAAGCAACTATCTTATGTTACACCAGCTAAATGATAAACTATTTTGTGTATATTAAATATATTGGGTATTTCACATATGTTTTTGGCTATTATTTCAAGTTTTAGGTAAAGAAACTTAAAAAAAATTGGGTATTCAGATAAAGTTATAGGTTTTTAGTTTCTTGGATCAAATTTTAGGTCTTCTGAGTATTTGAATATATTTTGGGTATTTTTTGTGCTTCAAGTATTTTTGGGGTTTTCAGGTACTTCGAGTCTTTTCAGGTTTTAAATATCCGAACTGATCCAGATCCAAACCTAAAAATTACATGTATATTAATTATAAATCTGAACCCACCCTAACCCAAAAGAACTGTCCCGAACCCAACCAAAAACTTTCAAATACCAGGTCCAAATGTCTAGGATCCAAAGGATCTAAACCCGAAATAAACCAATCCGTACCTGGGCCGAAGACTCGGATGCCCAATCCTAACATCTCTTAATATATTTTGTTTTCATTTTATGAGAATTACATTTATTGAGTTGGTGAGACTTATGATTTATTGAGCATAGTTTTGGCTTACTTAATAGTATAGATTTATAAGACTTTTAGTAGATTTTAAAATTCTATTAAACAACTTTTATTATAAATATTTTTATAAAAAAATAATTCAATGTAATATATATATATATATAATTTTAACATATGGTTTGCTACATTTGTTTTATCAAATTTGATTTTGAAAATATTTGGAATTATATAATGTAAGAAGATATGGTATAATATTATACATGATATATTATAACTCATTTCTATAAATGACGTTTAACATCTTGAATGGTAACATGTAGAACAACCGCGACACAATCCAAATGGTAACAAAAATATATCGATACATAAGTATATAGAGATTTTTAATACTATTAATTGCGGTGTGGTGTGGTTTGTTACCATTCGAAGATGAAAATACTGTATATCTATTATTGAGTATAAAATATAGTGTATAATGTTATTGTGTAGCAATCATAAAATTAAGAGATAAAATATTTTTAGAGAAAAAGCATATTAAATGAAATGAAGATTAATAATATAATTAGTTAAGTATTTAAAATATTGTATGATTAGAATAATTAATGGTATGATAAAAATAATAGTTATACATAGGTCAAACAACTTTTAATAGTGTAATTTTAAAATGATTTTTCTTTAATATTATAGATTGTGTATCATCTGCGGTCATTTATTAATCATTATCTTCTTCTACAACATCTAACATTCTACATTTTTTAATTTATTGGCTAAAATTTTTATTGAATAATTTAAAATATATGTTAAATGATTGAAGAAAAATTTATCAGACATAATCCGCGCGTAGCGCGGACAAAGGATCTAGTTGAAATAAAAGTAGAGTAAGAGATGATCTTAGTGGGTAAAAGTATTTATGTGAATTGATTAAGCTTTACCAACTTTTTCAACAATTATTAACTTCTAGTTTGATTGTAGAAACAACTTTCTCTAGGATGCAAAGTGCCTATAAAAGGAAATAATATGAAAGTAGGAACTATAACTGTGTACAAGTGTGCATTTGTGTACATTAATGAAGCTTAACCAACTCTTATAAAATCTAACAAACTGTTTGCTAGACTGTTAATTATGTCAACACTAATAGTTGTTGAAAACTGCAAGCTAACAATTTTTAAATGCTTCTGTTGACATCTAATCTATTTTATTATCTCTTAGTTTATAAATTTAATAATATTTTAGTTCCAGTTCCGTATCCATATAATCGACGTAACCACGTTAAGTATATAGTATTACAATTGGGACAAGAACAAGATGTTAATTATGTAATATGAGAATTGGGATAAGAACAATAAACAAACCGGTTTAGTTTCGGTACAGTTAAGCTCAGATTTTGCTTCTAATGATAAGGTGGTATGGTTCAGTTCACGTGTTTAACTTCGAACAGAACAAGCTCGTGCGTGTGTCTCAACAACCAACCAGTCCCTTGGGTCGCTGGCGCTTCAACAAAACTTAAAAACGTCATCGTTCTGTTCGCAGCGTTCCAACTAACATTCAAAGGGCTTATAAACTCAACTAACGTTCAACGAAACTTATCTGTCTCCTTCTCTATCCTTTTCACCACCTTCTTCATCACTATAGTCTCAGCTCATCTAAAGTACGGACCTTGATCCATCTAACGTACCCTACCGTGACACGTGTCCTGTCCCTTTAGTGTCGGCGAGTCCTCAACGAACCCAATTGGTACGACGGATACATCAACGCTACACAACCAAACGTTTTCAGAACATCAGATCTTCCATGATCTCTCTCACCGTGAGTACTACCTACCTTGTCCTCTTCTTCTGACTCTTATGGCTCATGGGTGTCAGCAAGTTTCTATCTTTCTGCTATTCAAGCTCTATATAGATCAAGATCTTTGTATGTTAGGGTTTGATGTTTCTCACCTTCCAAAGCCAATCTTTTTGTTTCAGGTTGATTGAAGGTTCTTGACTAGGTTCGGATAATGGAGGTGAAAGATAGTAAAAGAGTGGTAATAGCAAAACCAGTGGCTTCAAGGCCTTCATGCTCTAGCATCAGAGCATTCACTAATCTTTTAAATGATTCAGTTACCGTATCTCCCCATGATACTTTAGACTATGCTATAAGACCAAAGACTCTGAGATTCAAACAGCAAGCAGCAGCTTTGATCTCATCTCCACTGGTGATTCATCTAACTATTTGTATCTTTGTTGACATTGTTATGCTTCTTTTTGGATCTTCCACATTGTAATCTTGACCCTTCATCTGATCATCTTAGGTTGAAGGAGATGACAAAGGAAAGTCTTGTGATGATTCAGACAAAAGAAGCTATGTTGTTTATAAACCTAAAGCAAAGCTTGTCTCAAAAGCAACCGTTTCTGCATTGGCTAATATGGTAAGTTCCTTTCAAGGCTACAAGATCTTGTAACTCGGTTTAACTCTTTCTTTGTTAGCTTCAGGGGAATCATCAACATATTTGGAGACAAAGTGAAGCAGTATCGAATGGAAAGAGTGTGAGCCAAGGTACCCATCCTAACCTAGTCCCTAGGGTTCCATCCTTCACAGAATCAGACACATCAAGTGGAGACAGATCTTCCGTGGATGGATACAACTGGAGGAAGTACGGACAGAAGCTAGTCAAAGGAAGCGACTGTCCAAGGAGTTACTACAAATGCACACACCCTAAATGTCCTGTGAAGAAGAAAGTAGAGAGATCAATGGGTGGTCAGGTCTCAGAGGTTGTGTATCAAGGTGAGCATAACCATTCAAAGCCGTCTTGTTCTCTTCCACGGCGTGCTTCATCATCATCCTCTTCAGGGCTTCAGAAACCACAAAAGGAGCTACAAGACCCTAATAATATCTATTACCATCCTCTTTGGAGCAACCAAAGCAATGACTCATCTAAAAACATAACAGTAAAGATGAGTGAGGGTTGTGTTGTAACTCCATTTGAGTTTGCAGTTCCAAGATCTGCGAGTTCAACTGGTGGGACTTCGGATTCCGGTTGTAGAAGTAGCCAGTGTGATGAAGGAGAGCTTGATGATCCTAGCAGAAGCAAGAGAAGGTAAGATTATATTGTTTCAGACACCACTTTCTTCATTTACCCTTACAACTTTGGTTATAATAGCAGGAAGAACGAGAAGCAAGCAGGAGTATCACAAAGCTCAGTGGAATCAGACAGTCTTGAAGATGGATTCAGGTGGAGGAAGTACGGACAGAAAGTGGTTGGAGGCAATGCGCATCCAAGAAGTTATTACAGATGCACGAGTGCAAATTGTAGAGCAAGGAAACATGTTGAGAGAGCAAGTGATGATCCAAGAGCTTTCATTACAACCTATGAAGGTAAACACAATCATCATCTGCAGTTGAGACCTCCAAATTTACCTGCCCTTCCCTTTACCTCCCCACAACATTCTAATCAAGCTATTTGATGACTCCTCCATTGATGCTTCTTCTTCAATCTTCATAGCACATTTCATTAATCAATCATTATCTTGTTTCCATTGTGAATTGTTTTATTTGACATTTTAATTGTAACAACAATAAGACAAACAAAAGGAAAAAGCAAATAAAAAGAGTTTCACTTTCAGTGTCAAACATAGATTAATAGATAATCATCTTGTAGATTTCTTTTATAAAGTATATGGGTGAGATTACTGATTAGTAATATTTTGCAGTAATGGTAAATGGTATAACCATTGTAATTAATCAACTTTTAGATTATTCTAATATATGAAACCATTTGTCCAATATCAAAAGTGGTTTAAAGCGTCAAAACTTCATTAAAGATAGACAAGCATCGTCTGAAACATATCCAAAAGCTAAGAAAAGCAACACAACAAGGTCTTTGAGATATAATGCAAACTCAGAACAAAGGAAGATCCCTTAACGGTTGGCCTTAGCAACTCTCTCAATCTCATCTTTCTTCTTGATGGCATAGCTGCAGAGATAAGACAAGTCAAGATGCTGTTAGTATTAGCAATTAACAAACACAATTGCAAAGCCGTTTAAGAGACAGACAATGTAGGAGTATTACCTGTTGGAAGATCCCTTGGCAGCATTGATGAGCTCATCAGCAAGACACTCAGCGATGGTCTTGATGTTTCTGAAGGCAGCTTCACGTGCACCAGTGGTGAGCAAGAAGATGGCTTGGTTCACACGTCTTAAAGGAGAGATATCAACAGCCTGCCTCCTAACCACACCAGCAGATCCAATCCTTGTAGCATCTTCACGTGGACCACTGGCTCACCAGATTAAAAAAACATCATGAGAAAACTGTTCGTAGTAGCAACACAAAAGAAAGTACCAAGTTTTAGTCACTTACCTGTTAACGATGGCATCAATGATAACTTGAATTGGGTTGGCATCAGTCAAGAGATGGATAATCTCCATGGCGTGCTTGATGATTCTCACAGCCATCAACTTCTTACCGTTGTTCCTCCCGTGCATCATGAGAGAGTTTGTGAGTCTCTCAACAATAGGGCATTGAGCCTTCCTGAACCTCTTAACAGAGTATCTTCCAGCAGTGTGGGGAACAAAGGTTGCGTGTTTCGCAGGTTGAACTCCAATGTAGTCAACAAGACTAATATCTGTGACCTACATACACGAATACACAAGATTAAAACAAAAACTTTAGCCTAATCATTTGCAATACTATGAAGAACATAGCCATTGATGTTTACTTAAAGATCTTGTATACAAAAAACAGTATCTCAAGACACAAAATGTATTGACAAGAACAAAAAACAAAGCTTTTCGGACAAAAAAACAAAACATTAGTTAAGTTATTCATCTCCAGGAGTTATATCTAATTGAGACAATGAAGCTAATGTAAGTCTCGCATCATAGTAGACTTTAGCCTAATCATTTGCAATACTAAGAAAAACATAGACACTGATGTAAGCTTAAAGATCTAGTATACAGAAAACAAACAAACCAAACAGCATCTGAAGACACAGATTGTATTGACAAGAACAAAAAAAAGGGCAAAACTTTCGGACAAGAAACAAAACATTAGTTAAGTTATTCATTTCATGAGTTATGTCTAATTCAGACAAGGATGCTAGTGTAACTATCGAATCATGATAGACGAATAATGTCAAGGGTAAGAGAGGAGATTACCGAGACGTCATCGAAGCTCCAACGGTTGAAGAGCTTGACCTCGTTGGTAAGCTGCTGCTGAATCTCAGCGTCGATTTCTACGGCGGCGGCCATGGCTGTGAAGACTAACAGAGGATTAGCTAAGAACACGTAATATACGGAACTGCAAGAGAATTTAGAGAACAGAGGAAGATGAAAAGGGGAACAATACCTCAAAGCTCTGTAAAGTGTCGTGTGGAGAAGAGAACTTAGGTTTGTTTTTAGCCGCTGCAGCTGCTTGAAGAAGAAGGTGGGTAGCTAGCTCTCAAATGAATTAATCGAAACCCTAAATTTCTAGGATGGCTTTATTGGGCCAAAATGTGTTTGAATGATGGACCCATTGGGTTTTGTCTTCTTCCTCTGTCTTTTCTTCGAATTGGATGGTTCCGCTATTTAGATCCGTAAACGGGTTAAAGTCCACTGGGCCGAGTCCAAGACGTTCTGCCATAGAGCAGGGCATGAGCTTAAACTTCTAGAAGCATTAGTTTATGATGATGATGATGATCTTTCATTATTGTATTCACTATCTCTTTGAATTCTTGAAATGGACTTTTTAGCTACACTAGTCGTAGCTAACCATTATAATAGACATGCAGATCGATTCAGTCCGATAATCTTTATTTTTGTAATCCGAAAGTATTACAAATGAGCTGAAAATTTGGGCTCATATCTCTATAGATGTACAAAACAATTTGATTTAGTTTCGAATAGCATGTAGATTGAACATAAAACATATTAGCGTCTCAATCATGTCACCTTACCACCCAACTATGCAGTCCCCCCCGGACACTAATCTCTATTGTGATACTTATCCACATTAATGCTAGGATCTGTGAGTTTGCAAATTATTGTAAGGAGTAAGGACATACGTATTGATTTGATCACACGATATTCAACACTTATTATTCATAGATCAGAAGAAAATTAGATTATACTAATGCATCAACACCACTTACAACTAATAAAAGTACACTCTTTTTTTTTTTTTTTTTGCTAAATCATGGCTAAATAAACCATATCTTAGTCTGAGTCTTGATCTGAAATGACAAAACGAGCACAAGCACATCCCTGTAATTGCAATGAATGGTATATGATAGTGCTTCCTTTATGCGGTCACATGACTAGTTTCCAAAGAAACATCACTTTCGTTCTTTGATAACAAAAAGAAAAACACAAGAAGAAAGGAAAGAGACAGACGTGTGTGGTGTCGTCCTCTCCATCTCTACTAACACTTAAAATTCAATACTGGCACTGCCCAACTCAAATGTGTCCCTAAAGCCTAATTAATCCATTTATGGGTCACATGCCCCCTTCTCCTTCCTTTTATCTTTTTTCTCCATTTTCATCTGTACCCTTTCAGTTTCATGCCTTAAACCCATCAAGATTCCAAATAGTAATATTATACTATAGTTTTAGTAGCTGTAGCTTCAGGGAGAAACGGTTCTTAATCAAGGTTGTTTAGGGGATGAGAAGTGTATAATGTTCCTGATTCTTGAACGCTTAAATTGTATCTGACCAGTTTAAAAAATCTTTACCACCCTGTGATTCTCCTTCTTGACTTGAGGTTGAAGCAACAACACTTGCTTCACCAGATGAAACATCTCTGAGATCTTTTTCTATGGAGGCAACATTATCAGTTGCTTGATCAGTTTTATCTTCCTCCACAAATCCATTTTCATGAGTTTCTTCTCCTTCTTCTTCCTTGGATCTGAAGTGGAAACAGATGACAAACAAGAAGCTTCAGATGAACTCAACTGCTCTGATCCCTTGGAACTGTGTGACCCTTTTATGGATTCAAGCTTTTTCATCAGATACTTTAGTCTCTTCTCTGCTTTTTCCCTTAACCTGATTTCTTCTTTCAGATGTTTCTCCAGCTCTTCCATCTGTTTTTGAAACAAAAATCAGCAAGTGACTCTCTAGAATGATTCTTTATTGGTTCTTGATCAGACCCAAGATCTTGAAAAAAAGCTGTTCTTAAAACAAGAATGACACTTATGATTTATATGAAACTACCTTTTTGGTAATGAGCTCTGCTTCTTCTTTTGTAGACCTTGAAACTTGCCTCTCTGCAAGTAGTCTCCCTCTTAGACACTCCACAGTTCTCAGACCTTCCTTCTCTTCTTTTTCCTCCATCTTCTTACTTGAAGAGCTTGTCCTCAAGAGACCTCTATATATAATTCATAAATGGTAAAGCAACACTACATATACAAATGCATTTAAATAGAGAGAGAGAAACACACCTGCATCTTGTGTTGTAATTGAATCTATCAGTTGTCATACTGTTATTTTTACATTCAACAACCATAACCAAAGTGGTAAACGCTTATAACTTAACTTCACAACTAACTGCAAAAAAGGTAAACTGACAATAATAAGACCAATGTGTTGATAGATCATGTCATTATGATTTACATTTATTGTTCATTCAGTAAGGAACATTATCAACATCATATCTTAAAAATCAACTTACCACAACACTCTTCCAGATCCAAACCCACTGACTTGAAAGAGAAGGGGTATAAACCTAAAACCCCCCAAAGGTTTGAAGTTTTATTTGAAAGAAAAAAAAAACAGTTTCTGAGGTGTAGGGACAGTAAATAAGCTTTGTTTGTAAGCAAAACGACAGTTACCTTTGATATTTTGGCAGAGACAGTGATCTGCAATTCTCCCGTGAGTTTGTAAACCTCTCACACTTCAAGAACCTTTAAAATTATAAATTAAAGTTTTCACTGTAACCTTTTTAAAAAAAAAACATAAAATATGAGACGACAAATATCATGTGAACAAGAGGAATCACACTGATTGGTAACTCTAAGATATAAATTCATATTTTTCTTTGACGTTAATTCCAAAGGAAAAAAACATAAATGTTATACGCTTCTAGCTTAACCAAGTGTCACAAATTCTATTTGTCAAAAAAATATCACACTCCAAAAGTAACATTTTAAAGTGAAAGTTTAATGGTTACATTTATATATGTGCACTTATTTATTTGTTATGCTTCTTGTGTTAGGCGGCCTTTCACTATTGTCGATGTATCAAAAACAAGAGAAGAGTATAAGACCATGATTATTGGTGGTCTTTAATGCGAAGGTCCTTAAGAACAGTTAAAAATTTATATATATAAAGTAGACATGGTCTCTCTTCTGGGTGCGCCACGTCATCAATTCGTTCACCCTCAGTGCGACATCTGTACTTCCTTTTTATACTCTGCGTTTCATTAACGCAATCAGCGACAACTGTGGACTATTTTATGTGTGGGTTTTATGTTTGGCTCAATGAATCTAGCCCAATCCAGCCCATATCTTCTCATACGGCGCCGAATCTGATTCTAAGGTTCAACCCACTCTTTCTTCTCCAGCATCCGAGAGGTTGAGATCCTGAAATAAACGTGATGAATCTCTTCCTAGGGTTTCAAGCGCATCTTTTGAACTTCATTTCCATCAACAAAAAGGTATCAGTTACAGATTCGTTGCATTAGAACCCTTCTTTACTCCATCAACCACGATCTAGCCTTCAATGCGATTTTCTCTTCTGCAAGACGATGTATCTGCGAGTATAAATAGGTGAGCACTCCTCCTCTCAAAACCATCCTCTCAATTTTTGTTTTACAATTATAAAGCTTTCGATGTATCATTCAAGTTGTTAAAGCTGCTAATTTACTTTATCATGTACTGACTTTTTGGTCGTTTTAAAATATTAAAATCTGCATCTTGCAGGGTATGGGTGTGGATGCTCATGTAGACACAGATTTCCCTCAGTTTCTCATTGATATTGTTGGCAAAACCTACACTTTCCAACTTAGGTTAAAGGAGTTCAACTTCACTTCGAAACACCAAACCTTTACTGTCTCCAGCATCATAATTGAGCATCAGAGGGCACCCTTGCCAACCTTTGTTAATGAGGTTGGTACCTTATATTGTTTTATACTATACAATTATCCAAACTTTATATTCACATCAGTGCGTTTGCAAACATGGGAATGGCAATGGTATTGATATACCTTCTGCTGACAATTGAAAAGACTTTTTCTTATTAAATCATACTTTGTTATTTTTTTCAATTTTAATTAAGACTTTTTTGTTGCTATCGATATTTATACTATTGTTTGGATCTAATAGAAGTAGTGGCTCATCAAGGATAGAAGAAGAAGATGTTTATCCTCTTCATGATTTGAAGGCTGGACGTTCCACCGTTTAGGTCCGACTTCTAAAGTTCTGGGAAGCAAGAACATGATACGCGGTGGCAAGAGCATATGGGTGTGGACATGCTCCTCCTCGGCGCTAAGTTTATTCCGTTCTTAATACTCATGATCATCAGATTTTTTAAACAAAATCCAGCCTCTAATCTCATAGTTTCATACTTTTGTTTCCAAATATTTATTTTAACTTCCTGTAGTGAAGTGGTTGAAGACTATAATAATATTGCACAAGCCACAAAGTTGCTTCTTAGAGTAACAATAAGCTTTGGCAATGAGTGCAATTGACTTTACTAACTTTCATATTATTTACTGAGTCTTCTTGGATTTGGTTTTTGCTTTAGAAAAGATCGTTGTGCAAGCCAAAAGGGCAGAAGAAAGATTGTTTGCTTTATGTTGAAACTTCTAACTTGAATCAAATCTTTTTCTTTTAGGCAACTGCTGCTATGGCTCTAATCTCATAGTTTATTCCGTTCTTAATACTCATGATCATCAGATTTTTTAAACAAAATCCAGCCTCTAATCTCATAGTTTCATACTTTTGTTTCCAAATATTTATTTTAACTTCCTGTAGTGAAGTGGTTGAAGACTATAATAATATTGCACAAGCCACAAAGTTGCTTCTTAGAGTAACAATAAGCTTTGGCAATGAGTGCAATTGACTTTACTAACTTTCATATTATTTACTGAGTCTTCTTGGATTTGGTTTTTGCTTTAGAAAAGATCGTTGTGCAAGCCAAAAGGGCAGAAGAAAGATTGTTTGCTTTATGTTGAAACTTCTAACTTGAATCAAATCTTTTTCTTTTAGGCAACTGCTGCTATGGCTCAAATTCTGCTCAGAAGATAGGATTTCAAGAACCAAGTGTGAATAGTACGACAGTAACAGTTATGTGATCTCGAACTCAATATACTGAGATGATGCTAATGCATGATTTGTTCTTGGATTTCCTCACAGGATTATACAAATATATCCCATGTGAGTGGTTAGACAGATTCTGTTTCTATTTATGCAAATAATTTGAAACAAATTGTGGTCTCAGAGGTGAGGTTAACTCTGGTAAGTGGTAAGGTCCAATGTTTTTATACTATGATGGTTATCTATATTGAGGTTGGAAGCTTATCTTTTGTCTGTGTTCAACCTTTTTCCATATTTTTATTCAGAAGACGAGGAAATCACTATGGATATAGGTTTCAAAATGGTAGGTTTACTTTACTATGTTAAAGTTAATTTTTTTGGCTTTGTTACGACTTCTAAATTGACACTGTTATTTAGAATTGGAGAAATCAAACGCCACTGAGTTGAATGATCAAAAGGCCAACATTGAAGCTGGTGAATCTAAGGCAGATGATGAAGATAAATCTGACTCTTAACTCTGATGTGGTAGGTTTTAAATTCGTTTTAAGTACTGCATCGTTTAGTTTTCTTTTTGATGGGTTCTGAGTAGCATTGACTCACTTAGTTTTTTGAAAGCTATGATCTTTATGCTGAATTTTGAAGTCTGACGCATGTTTGCTTTATTTGGTTTAGATGGGTTCGGATGATGATGAGGATGACTCAGAAAAAGAGTAGGAAACACCTTAATTAAAGGTTTTTCCTAAAGAATTATTTCTTTGCACTAAGATCTTACGAACATTTTAGCTTTGAAAGCTTGAGAAATTTGGATCAATAATGTAAAGAATAAAGAGTGGAACCACTGAGCAAGAGACCCATTGGTGGAGCAATAAACAACAATACAATTGTGCCAAAGAATTCAAAGATGCAAGTCAGCATAACCCGTCAGGTAACTAATCCTAACTAAAGATAGAGCAGTAAAAGCTCAAAATTTTGAATATGAACAGTTGGATTAATGTTTGGTTACAAACTAACTTGGTGCAAGAGAGAATAAGTGCGGCAGTGTTCATCCTCCAAAAAGAAACTAGAGAACCGGCCAAGTCACATTTTTCATAAAAAAAATTTAATACCTTTTCATATTGGTGAATAGTTAAGTGGGTGAGGATTTAGTTTTTGTAGACTACATATCTCGGATTCAATATTTAGTTTAACCGAAATGAGTAAACGAGGGACGTGGTTTACAGTTTTTTGACATTATTGTTTTTTTTTGTTGATTTTTCATATAATGTTTCACTTTAAATAAAATATCTTATTAGATTAAGAATTTGAGATGAAGTCATTATTTCCTTAAATATTCTTTAACTGTATTCATCATCTAAAAGAATATAAGAAATACAATTTATTTTATCAATCATTTGGTAAAAGCTCTTTCAAAGTTATTTTAACATTTGAACCATATTTATTAACTATACATCAATGCACAAATAATCTTTATAGCTAACAATACATCAAATAGTTTTGGTTTTCTATTATTTTTTTGGTTTAGCCTAAATTTTGGTGATAAAAAAACAATTACGGAATTAATTATTTTCTGATTTTGTTGATGTGAATTTGAAGAAACATAAATATATTTTTCCAAATAGAATAATACATAAATATATAAACTAACATGTTATTTATAAATTTTAAATCGTAACAATTAATATCTTATTTTAATGTTATTTTTTAAAAAAATTTAAAAAAATAATAAATTGGATTTTATTTCCAATTTTTTTAAATTATAAAATTAAGAAGAAATGTATTTAAATTTATTAAATTCAATAAAAGCAGATATTGTGAACAAACTAAAATATTTATCTTTTTATGAATTGTTTTAATATAGTAAAAAATATATAATTTCTAAAAAAAAAGAAATAGTAATAATTGTAGTAAAAATAGTGATATATAACTAAATAAACTAAAATTTTATTAAAAAAATAAATATATTTATATTGTTTCCTTCATTTGCTTACCCGCCCGTAGGGCGGGTCCGATCCTAGTCTGTTTATATAAGAGACGTCCTTAACTTTTCTTTTAAAAATTAAGAAACATGTTCTTAATTGTTATTAAGGACTTCCGTCTTAAAAACCACCAATAATGTTGTTCTAAGTTTCAGACGGTACCGTCATGAATAAATTAATGAGAGCGGGAAATCCTGTGACCATTCCATAGACCTGAAACTAAATATGCTTTCTAAATCGCATAACCAATTGTGGTCATGCAGAAAATTAATGCTCTCAACCTTTTATTAGTGGGCAAGAATCACTTAAGAATCCCACCTATTCAATCAAGATCACTTAGTAACTCCCAAGTTATTAGCTTTGGGTTTTATTTTACCAACGATCCAACGTTTATATGTTCAATCAAAACAGCATAGTAAGGAAAAGTACAAATAGTGGGTAAAAAAAAACATTAGATAAATAACACTGAATACAAAATAGCAACTCAAGAAAAAAGTGTTCAAAAAAAAAAAAAAACAAATCGTGGGTAAAAAAAACATTAGATAAATAAATAGCAACTCTATGAAAAGCCCCACAAAAGAAAGAAACAAACCATTACATTGTAACTCAAATATTCAGAGTAAGTATATACATAGGAGATCATGTTTAACAAGGATCAATACTCCCTCTGTTCCATAAAGACAAATATTTTAGAAAAAAAAATTTGTTTCACAAAAATATATTTTTGTGTTTTCTATAAAAATAGGGAAATTATCAAAAATACCACTTTCTCCAAATACCACTTTTCATGTTTAACTTAATAAATTTTACTTTCCAAGTACCATTTTTCATGTTTAACTTAATAATTTTTACTGATATTTTTTTAAGAGGAAAAAACCACACTTATAACTCCTTGGTTAATTAATCTAAGACTTATGATTTAGAGTTGAATGATGGAGTAAAATTTAGGAATGTAAAATTTAGGATTTTAATTAATTTAAAAAAAAATATTACCTCTTAAAAAATAGTATTTATGAAAATTTCTTTTTAATGAAGGTAAAAATGAAAAGTGGTACCAATAATCTGGTCAACATGAAAATTCTCCAAAATAATATTGTAAATTTCAAGAAAATTAATTGATTTTATCAAGTTACTAATATAAATTATTTATCAATTGATATATCAAATCAGTGTATTGTAAAATAATATCATATTTAAATGAAAAGAATTTCGTAGTACCAATGATTATTATAGAATTATGATTGGATATAGTCAACTATTTATGATAACATAAAAAGTATTACTACACAATTAACACTATAAAATTATTTTAATTAATCATTAATGAAACTGAAAGCATGAAAAGACCATTTCTATATGGTTTGTTAGTAGAAGACTTCTCTTTATTATACTTCTAGCCAGATTTCTAAGAGCAAATAATACATTGATTTAAAAACAAAAGATTTTTGTAGTGAACAAATTTAAAAATTAGTAAACAAATTTATTTTTGTATAAAATTTTAGTGGGACTAATATTATATATGTGATATTAGATTAAAAATATAAAAATGCATGTTATTAAAATTTGGGGCATCCAAAAAAACATTGGACTGGCACTGCGCATGGACCTTGCTGCTCTTCTCTTTGAATAAATATGTTATGCACCTACTCTAATGTTCAAGAGTATGCACAAGCCGAAAGCATAGATGTTAGTGTTGGAGCACCCATGGTTGTAGCATCACGTGTACATATCTTTGTTGGCCATATTTCTTCAAAAAAGCTTACCATGTCTTCTCAACTAAATGTTTTTTAATTATCAATACTTTCCAACAATTTTTGAAAATGTCTGAAATTGAAAAGACAACCATTATGTCTTACATGTTTAACCATCTTAATTGGAGAAGGAAATGTAATAACTCCTGACAACATGAACTTAAAAAGATCCAAAGCAAACACACATAGAAGACAAACTAAGTATCTGGGGCAGTCTGATCCAATAGTACAGCATACTAGAGCACCTGCGACCTGAGGCCATGAGCCATCAAAGTCAAGGAGACTCGCTTCCTCTAGGGGAAGCACGGTTGGGCTCGTAATCATCATCAACGGGGCTTCGGTCCTCTCTCGGACTGTCGCGTCCCACAACGGGACTGACATCAGTGTTTCTGCCATTCCCATTGTCTTGAGGGCTGCCACCATCATGGTCTGAACCTGCTTGCTTTTCAAGCTTTGGAGATGGTGGAGGGCTCCCGTCTATGATCCTCGGGCTACCTTCATCATCCATAATAGGACTACGGTCTCTGCCTCTTGGCGATAGAGAGTCCTCCATTCTCTTTGGACTGCGAGATCTATCCTCTGCACTTCTCTCTCTTCTTTTCACAGGGGATCTTGAGCGGCTGACCATACAGAAGAATAACAAGTCAGCCATTTAAACCAGTGACAAAGCTTAGAGAGATCATGTTCTTAGGTTGTAACCATGCAAATATCGAAGTACAAACCAAGCAGTTGGAAGTTTATTAGCATTTACAAAACAAACCTGTAGCTTCTGCTTCGGCTAAGACTCCTGCTACGGCTTGGGCTTCTTCTACGACGAGGAGAACGGGATCTTACAGGTGACCTGGAGTAGCTTCCACTTCGCCTATAACATACAACCAAGAAATAAAGGCTATAAGAAACTGGAAGGGTCTACACTATTCACACATAGATTTCATCTTTCTAAAACATATATTGAATACCTAAGCTTCTTGGGACTGTTCTTGCAGTTTCTCTCAATGTGTCCTCTTTCCCCACAGCGGTAACACTTGTTTTTCCAGTCCCCTGCGGTGCAGTCTCGAGCCCAATGCCCGTCAACACCACAGTTAAAGCAGCGACCAGATCCAGGAGGCGGGCCTCTGCTATCATAATCCCGAGAGCCACGAGGTGCCTATCATACAAACATGATATCGATGAATTTGACAAACTCGATAAGAGCCTTGAATAGAGATCCAAACTAAATAATACTCACCCCTCTTGAAAACTCCACTGTGATTCGACTTCCATCAAAGTCTCGTCCATCCAAGTAATGTCTTGCGTCATCAGCATCACGAGGATCACTAAACTCCTGTTTTCAAAAATGTGAGGGAACAAAAGCAAAAAGCATAGTGTGTATTGCCCACATCATGCATAGTTCACAACAACAAAAACAACTATGACCAACGGAAACTTATTAATAAAGGAGATTCTACTTACAACAAAAGCATAGTCCCGCTTCATATCCACATCTCGCACTCTGAGAAAGAAATTGTTTGCAGAAAAGGTAAGGCCATCATTACTTTAGGGTATTGCTAAACACCATTTCGAGACTTGAGTCTCCATTTTCCATCAAAACACTTTAAAAACACTACAAACAGAATGGCCGAGGCGCCCCCTATACACCTGGCGAGAATTTCCGCCAAGAACGACCACCCATTCATCAAACACCAATCATCAAACACCATTCATGAAACACCTCCAGGTTTAGGCAAAATCCCAGAGACCTTCAATAAGATCATCCAAGTTAAACGCATACACTATACCCTAGATCCATAATTTTCCCTCAGAGATACAAGAAACATAATATATTGCTACAACTATTCTCCTCAATAGTTAAGTTTAATTTTCTGCATACGTCCCTTTTCACAACAACAAACAAACTTCTCAGAATTTAACAAAATTAGTGTTAAAAAAGCATACACTATACCTATATCCGCAACTCTTCCTCAATATCAAAATACAGTATATTACTAGAACTATGCCACTGGGTACGTAGTGTTAAGTTTATGCACATATCCCTTACACATATTACATATAACACACGAACTTCTCAGACACTCGCAAAGATAAGGAAGAAAAACAACACATCCAGACCATCACTCATCCCCAACACACAGCAAGCAAAATGTTTCACTTTCATAGATAAGACATAGAGAAGACTCAGTTACCTTCCGTATCTGTTGAAAAGGCGTTCAAGGTCCCTGGTTCGAGTTCTGGATGATAAGTGTCCAACGTAAAGACGAGTGTTCCCGTAACGATCATCGTAGCGAGGCATCTTCCAAACTACAAAAAGGGCAAATAAATTCAACACCGCAGAAGCATCAAATCAATTCAAAACCTAAATCTACGCTCGAAAAACCATAACTTTCAATCCAACAACCAGATTGAAGTTTTTGGGAGACGAAGAGAGAACTTAGCAAACCCAACACAGCAGAAGCATAAAACCAATGAAAATCCCAAATCTGAGCTCGAGGAACAATAAATTGCAATCCAAATAATCAGATTCGAATAGATTTGTTAATACCTGGGGATTAAAGGAGAGCACAAAGCGAAACCCTAATTTTCGAAACGAAAGGGGG
This sequence comes from Moricandia arvensis, assembly GCA_905132765.1. Taxonomy (NCBI): domain Eukaryota; kingdom Viridiplantae; phylum Streptophyta; class Magnoliopsida; order Brassicales; family Brassicaceae; genus Moricandia; species Moricandia arvensis. The sequence goes on along the minus strand of CAJHQP010002338.1, from coordinate 52,484 downwards.
AAGAACAGCGTAGGGGTAGCAAGAGAGCTTTTTATAGTGAACCGACTTAATTCAACGGTAGTGATTTGATGTTTGTCTGCTAAACCGACGGCAAAGAGATAAGTATCGGTGTTACCAATGTTGTTATGTCTCCACGCGGTATTTGCAATCTGCTGGGCCCAAAAATTATAACAAGCCCAATAATTTGGGTTTGAAGATAAAATTATTCATTCTGTTGGGCTTAAGAGAATGATGTTTTTGTTGGTTCATGGAGATCTTTTAACCATGGAGACCGGTGGTATGGTAGCTTCCGAGGTTATACGACTGGTCTTTAGATTTAGGATGCCAATGACGATTTATTAATCGACTATTTTCTTTTTATAAATGAGAAAACTCTAAAATAGACATAAAAGAAATTTTGTCCCCAAAATAACGAGAAAAAAAATTAAAATATATTTTATTAAATAGTGTAAATATACATTTATACCCCATGAATTAACTATTTAGACTTAGGTTAAGAGTTATGAGATGGAGTTTCAGAGGTAAAATTTAAAATTAAAAATATTAAAATTTCCAAAATAAAAAGGTATATTTTGGTTATTTTTTCATAAAGTATGTTTTTGTGATAAAAATTTTAAAAAGTTTTATTCGAGAAATTTGTTCTTTATAAATTTAGGGGTCTAAAATTGAAATCTATATCTGTAATATTTTTAAAAAAATTAGGGACCTAAAACCAATATTTCATTTAGTTTTATCCAGGACCGGTCATATTATAAGTTATAACACCTGTGATGACAAATGGAACCTTTTTTTTGGGAGGTGTAAGATTGGTATATGCAAACTCTTGTGACACTCATTGCAATTGGTTCTGCAGCTTGATTCTTTCCTTGCATAAACATGTTGTAATCTTTTTAAAACCAAATGTTTTTAAAAGAACAAAAATCCATGCAATGGTTATATTAAACTTTGTCAAGTAGTGGTCTATACTGATTCGATGTTACATTTTGTTTTGTTATTGTTGATGATGAAGGAGGTTGAGGGGGAGTATATCTATAACTAGTTAAGTAACCGAGAGGTTTTGACTTTCCAAAGTTATAAAACACTAAAAAATATTAATTTAAATTTTTATAATGCTATTTTATTATATTATTACAAATGATAAAATATTACATAAACGATTCTGTTATTATTGATAATTCTATATGTTTAAAAAGATTTTTACGTTTGATCTACTATAAGTTTTTTTTCTACTAATCTACATAATTATCTTTTTCGAAATTCAAAATCTAGGCATGTTGATATAGAACATTAATAAAATTTTAGTCGAACTGCTGTAATAAAAAAGTTTACACAAGTATTTCCTTTCTTTTTTCTTGAATTTATTATTTGAAATATTTATATTATCAATATATATATATAGAAAAAGTATTTCACTTTCGTCCCTATTTGACATGTTAAAAATCGTTATCACAAAATATCCTCGAAAACTATGAGGGCAAACTTTTACCAAAAAAAAAATTATGAGGGCAAATGTTCTTGCCTTGTTGGCAAATATGATTTGAAAATAGAAAATAAATGAATTGGGAAATGCATTCAGTGTGGTTGGTAGTCCTCTACAGAACTAAATGCATTTGTTACCTTCACACAAAACAGTGCGTTTACTGCCTATTGAACCCACCAAAAGAGTTTGAAGAATATTTGAAGTTAGTTAACTGAGAATACAGTTGTTTCAGACGTAGGAATTTATTTTTAGATTTTTAAGTTAAAATGAAATACACATTTTACAAGAAACATAAGATTTGAATATTTTTATCAGATATCTTAAGTTGCTCAAGAAAAATCAGACATTTAAATAATAAACCGGGGTCACAATTGAAAGTTATGTTTTTTAAAAACAAAATAAAACAATAATTTAACGAATAAACAATTATGCAAAAAGCAAACAAAACAAAACGATCAAACCAATATCCTCTATTTTAATTTTATCATTCAGCATTATAACCTTTTTTGTAAACACTGACACAAGTTGGTTGCTTCAACTGGATCACAAAATAACAAAGCTATATAATAAAATATTTAGAAAGTTAGACAAATAATGAGATCCAATTTTGATTTGATTGACATTTTTTGGTAGAAACTGCAAAAGAAGTCGAATGGTTTTTGTTGTTATCATCTGGTGTTTTGGCTTAGTCCTACCTGAACAGTTTTAAACAATATTTCAACAGGTTCAAATTCGAATTACGTGGTTGCTAAGGATACGGCTTACAATTTCAAGTCCACTTATATACAAGGAGAACTAAGGAACAATCCAAAGAGAGAAAAAGGTAGGTCTACATTTATATGAAGTGTATTGGTTTTATAGTTTGCATATGTTTTGACTGAGAAGCTTCCCACTACTCAACTCCATTAGCACATTAGTGGAAGGTATAAATTAACTACGGATTTATTTACAAGTTTAATTCCTATTAGTTTAATTTGGAAATTAGTGTTTCAGTCATATTTTCATTTCCTTACTATTGATTAGTTATGTTATTAAACAATATATAAGTCAGAGAAATGTCAGATTATTTTTATTGGGTTTGACTCATCAATTTTATATGCGTGTCATTGGTATTATCGTTTGTTAATTTATTCACAGTTGGAGATGTTTCTGGAAGTTGAAGGTTTAGGTGTTTATCGTTCGACATTTTACCACACTATGTATCTGTTCATTCTCTCAGAAGGCTGAAACTTTAGCTTCTTCCCAGAGAAAGAGTTGGAAAGTATTTTAACAGAAAATTAGGGAAAAGAGATATAGAAATTGGTAAGCATTTACTTCTGTGAGGTGTTTCAATGATTGAAACAGAGAAGAAGTCACTCAGCTTTTTATGTACGACAGAGTTCCCACTTCAGTTCTCTCCAACACCTAACTAAGACATGATTTGTACGGAATTATCAACTAAATAATACAACTAAGGGAATGATTAACCCAAGAAACCTTCTTGTTTTTTTTTAAAGTAAACCAATCGCGAATCGCTACGTGTCAGTGGAATCCGTGAACAGTGTAAGAAACTTATAAAAACCGGTTCTTAATTTATAATTTTTGTAACCGATTTTTACACTGTTCATGAGTCTCATACCTTAAGAAACTCCTTTAAGAACCCTTTTAATCATGGTCTAACTAAACTAATTATCGATTGTATAAATACGACGTACAAAGTGCATACCATTAATTTTATCTTATAGTTATTTACTTAATAGAAAAGGGACAGTATAGTATTATACCTAAATCGTACATGTGATTCTGAACAAAGAAAGTAGAAAGCGAAAAGACTTGAGAAAATATAATACGAGTGTGGGGATGAAAGGTGCTATGTCCACTTACTCATACAACCTGCAACAATTATTACCCTTTATATATTAAACATACAACTTTTTGATACGTAGAATCAAACTAAAGGTGTGCATTCTGAAACAAAAATAATTGTGATTTTTTTTCTCTTTATAAAAGATATGCGACTTTTGTCAGCTACCGCTTGTGCTCATTCACCATTCACGTGACCGTTGTTATCGTGGCCAATGAGACACGAGGGAAAGGATAGAGCAGATTTAATTTTCTTTGCTCCAAGTATGGCTTAAAATTTGAAGTACCTAAATTTTAGAATCTTAGCATGGCTATAACCGTGAGTTTTGTGGTTGGAGTGTTGCTTAGTCTTATAGCCATTTTTGTATTTCTCTCCCTCTGCTGAACTAAAATATGGGGTAACTGCTGTATGTTGATTAGACCATTTTCAATGGTTAACTTTATTTTTTATATAAAATATATATATTTTTTAAATAAAGCAACATATTTTTTAATGATTTAGTTCATTTATTTTTCAAAAATAATTTGTATCATCACTTTTCAATTAATTATTAATAGCATCTTATATTTTTTTCAAATTTAGGAATTTTACCTAATTGTTTTACTTTAATAGTAATCCAATATAATTACTATTTATTATAAGTTAAACATTATTATATAATACAATTATTACACATAACATAAAAATATATTAAATTTTAGACATAAACACTATATATATATATATACTATCTTAATTGATTGACCAAAGCATATTAACGAAAAATGAGCTTATTTTATTCTGTATTCTTTTAAATCAAATATAGAATCTTCAGAAATTAATATTTTCATGTTTTTAGTTATTAGCATTTACTTAGATGAAAATAATAGTCAAAACTTTAAAATTAATTGGGTGACATCAATACTTATAATTTATTTAATTACAAAATAATAACAAGTTAAAGTTAAAAATTAGTTTGTAAATAAAAAAATCATCTTACAAAATGAAGAACTGAACAGTATTTCTTCAAATTGTTCAGTGCTTCAAAGTTTGAAAAATAAAGAAAAAAATAAAATATCATTGAAGCAAAAATGAAGTAAAAAGTAAAAAATGAAATACCATTGAAAATGATCTTAGTTAGTGTGGTTGGTTAGCCATAAACTTGTCTGCTACAATATATATATGTATATTATACGCATTACATGAATATATTTTATCGTGGAGTCAACTATTCGTAGAATGGTTTTGAAAAGTTTTTTTTCGCGGGACAATTGTCATTCACATAGATAGGTTAACGTGTTCTCTCTATAGAATTTGTAAATGAAGCTAGCATTCAACCTTTTCACGGTGTGTGGGAGTTAGGTTTAAAGTGATTTTTTTTGTTAACCGAGTATCATGACTCCATCGAAATGATTCAGATTAGAGACTGAAGAGGGGGAAAGGACTTAGCTTGCATTGGTCACCATGTGTCCCACTTTAAACGGTTTTCGGTCTCGGGCGCTGCAGCACCACATATAAATTAATGCAGTGGTCGGGATTCGAACCCATGTGACGGTGTTCACAACCGTGAGTCCTTTACCACCTGAACTATAAACTCCAGTTGTTTAGAGCGAAATTTCAGTGTATTTTGTAAGAAAACTAATTATGTGTGTCTACAGTTACCAATCATGTTTTAAGTACTCACTCAGCATTTCCCATATTCATATAAGATCTTATTAAATATGTAGTAGTTTAGATCTACACCCAAGTATGTATCTTAGTTACATAGTTGGAATATTAGGTTAAGTATTGTGAATCACGATGGACAGTTTAGATTCAAATTGAAAACAAAACTTTGGTTTTAGTGAAGTTAGTAGCAACATGTGTAGTTATCGAAAAGAAGAAAATCGAAAAACAGTTTAAGGTTGCAAAGGGGCAAAGAGTACGAGAATAGGAACAAAATCTATTGAGGACTTCAAAATAGATCAACAAACTCATTTGTCGATTAATTTTTTTTTGTTTCATCCTCGCTATTTGTAAAGGTTTCAAATGCTTTTTAACGGACTGTCTATTACTTTTATTCTTTCTTACAACAATTATTTATATTCACGAACTGAATTTATATATATATATATATATATATAAACATTCCATGTACAGGAAAAAGGACAAGTTAAGCAAAGACAATAAACTTTAAAAGTGTTGTTGCCTTCATCACTTTCTTGATGATCTTCGTGTTGAGCCCAACATGTATTCTACGTCATATGTGAATTTCACCAAATTATTCATGAATCCTTTTTTGAAAGTGTGTTTATTTTACAATTTAAGAGAATCCTATGTTTCTTTAAGATATTAGTGGTGTTCTGAATCTATTATTGTGTATAGAGTTTGAAAATTCTATGTTTTTGGTTTATAATTTATTGGTATTTGGGACTAACCATTGATAATAATACTAAATGCCACCCGTCTTAAGTGGGTTTACTTACCAATCTTGAGAGTCTCAAATAGACAAATACCAAGTCAACAACCATACACTTCGTGTACTTGGGACTTTAAACTTTTAATTTTAGCATTCTGATAAATTGGGGATTCGATGAGTAAGGAAAATTACATTTATTTTTAATAAAGTTAATTACGCAATAATCCGCGAATGAAATATTTTATAACAAACTAGTTAAATAAATAAAATTTTATTTAAAGTTTTATAAAATTATAACCAAGATATGTAAATATATTAATGAGCTGATTAAGTTAAAATTATAAAAAAATCAATCAAAGTATAGTATAGATTTCTAAAATTTTGAAATTAAAATAGTTACAAATTTTCAAAATGTATATAATTTACCTAAGAGATATTAAAAATATATTTTTTAAAATTTGAATATCTATTATTAAATGAAATGTCCACTCGTATGATTTATAATCATTTATATATTTTATAATATAAGTTTTAAACCATTGGTCACAAATTTTCAATATGAAATTTTTAACAATTTAATAATTTATAATTATTTTTAAAATTTTAAAATATAATATACACAAAAAAATTTAAATTTTTATTTAGTAATAATAATTGTTATATATATTTTAAATCATGTTTGAGAATTCTGTAACTTTTATTTAAGAAAAAAATATTATTTAATAATTTATGTAAAACTGTTTGTGGTGACGACACGTCAGTAAAAATTATGATATAGTGATTTAGGTGATGTCAATTGAAAAAATGTTAGAATGATTTAAGTTTAGATGTCACCTAACAATGGTAAAATTGTTAATAAAACTAAAAGGAAAGTGTTTTTCTAAAGCTATTTCTCTTTTAATATGTAAGAGATATTTAATTAATTGTAATTATATTTCAATAAAATCAATTCTTTGAAAATTCAAAAATTTGATTAAAACTAGTATGAATATCATTTAAAATATTGAAACCAATGAATTCAATTGCTACAGGTATACTAATCACGTAATGCGTATATTAATCACAAATTTAGTTTATCACCATTCTGCTTTTTACTTCTTATACTCTATTGTATAACCCACCAATCATACATGTAGTCATAACTTAATAACCAATATATATATATATATAGATGTTTAATTTGTTTCTTTAATGAATAAAAATGTATGCAACTGTATTGAGATCGTGATATCAAAATAAGGAAACCCCTAAAGAATTAGGATTTTTCCAAAAGGATAAAATAATACATAGTTTGGATGTATTACATACATATCTTTACTTATCTGCATAATTAAAGTAGAGAAAACAAATTCAAATAGTATAAAACTGAGAAAAAAAATAATACTAGTAGCCACCTAGGCATTATTTTAGTTTATAAAATGAAATGAAGAAGAAAAAAATCAATAAAATTAAAGAAATGTCACTTTAAAAGATGCTCTTTCCCTCCTCACAACCTCCCATAAGCTCTTCTCTGTTCTCTCAGTTCCCCTTGAAGTAAGTAACCACACAAATAGAGAGAGAGAGAGAGAAAGATTCAGTTTTTTTTTCAGACACATTTACACAGTTACATACATACACTTAAATGGATTTGCATGAACCTGACACAAGAACACAAGTTATGTCCAAAGATTGCGATGATGATTACATAGACATGGAGATCAATCTCTCTTCTCATTCCTCAAGCTTCATCAGCTTCGACGTCACCTCCTCACCGCCGCAAAGCAGAGAGTTCGAGTTCCAAATGTGCTCCTCCGCCTTATCTTCCGGCGAATCCACAACCTCTCCGGCCGATGATCTCTTCTACAAAGGTCAACTCCTCCCTCTCCACCTCCCTCCTCGTCTCCAAATGGTCCAAAAGCTTCTCGCCTCCTCCTCCTCCACCGCATTAAACACTCCTATTTCCCCACGCGCCGTCGCATCCTCGCCGCGGAGATACAGTACCAGCAGCGAGATCGATGTAAGAGGAGGCGTCACGAGCTTACATAAGATCAAACAGTCATCTATAACTCAAAAGCTTAAAGCCTCACGAGCTTACATAAGATCCATCTTCTCTAAACCAAGATGCTCAGATTCATCAGAGATCAAGAACTCTAAAACCTCGAAAAACAAGAACCCATCAGAGAAACAAGAATCGTCTCCTTTGAGTCAGAGGAGATCGTTCTCTGGTGTAATACAACAGAGACATTCTCCAGCAAAGTGTACTTCTTCTTCTTCTTCATCTTCTTCGTCGAGGTCGTCGATTTCGTCTTCGTTTAGCTTTGGATCAAACGGGTCTTTAGATCTGCAGACGCTGATGAGAAGCAGCAATGCGAGCTTGGAGGTTGATAACTCCATTGAAGGAGCTATTGAGCATTGTAAACAATCTTTTACCACAACAAGGAAGAGCAATGTGGCTGAATCTGAACTCTCTTCTTCAAGAACATCTGTTTCTAACATTGAGAAATGATGAGATTCTCATTTCTATTTTTTTTTTGTAGCTTAGATTATTTTGTGTGCTTTGTTTTTTCTAGAAGTTTGCTGAATTTGAGGCTTCTTTCTGTGTTAATGTTACAGAATTATTAATTAGATTTCTCAAAAAAAATTATTAATTAGTTTTCCTTTAGATAATTATGTGATCAATATATATGAAAATGAATAGTTACTATTACCAGATTTTTCTTTTAAACATTTTATTTAAAGAAAGCATTTAAATATATATATATATATATATATATATAATATGTTTTGACTTTTTCTTAGTAAAGATTTTATTCCGTCGATGCCTTTATGACACATGGTTATAGTGGAAGATATTAGTAAACGTTAAAGTGGTGTAATTGAACCAATTTCAATTCTCTATATTCATTTGCAATTATTTCCGTTTTTTCTCATGCATATTCGTTTTTGATTTCTATTAGTAAGCTAATTAACAATAGTAATTTCGTGTTCTTGTTATATGGTGCTAAACTAACTTTTGCATTTATGTAACTCATCAGCTAGAGCCTACAGAGATCACATGTCGCTAGTTTTTCTTTGGCATTTATTATGCTATTGTTTTTCTATTACAAACCATTAAAAAATGCAATAGCTTAATATTTATACTATAACATACAATATATGGTTTGTATCAGTATCATTATTATACCATCATCATAATTTTAACTTGGTAAAATTAATATTATTGACTGAAACAAAAACCTTTACCCAAATAATTAGTGAATTTATATGTACGTATGTAACTATATATATACAACCAATAGATGATATTAGTCATGTGCATATAGTAAAAACTGTGTATATATATATATATATATATTCATTTATGATATATGGAGAATCCCCTTCTACTAGTTCTTTAAATATTCATTTAAGAAACAGTTTATATATTATTGTCACTAATCACTATAAATTGCAAAAGAAAAATACCTTTGCTATCTTATAAGTTATTAATATGTACTTTCATTCACTGCTCAAACATTTCAAACAAGTTATATTTCTCACCCCAAAATCTTACACTATCTAATTTATGGCTTTGTATATATCAAATGGATCATCAGTGTGACCATATCACTTGTAGTGATAAACTTCAAGAAGCTCACAGTCATTGAAATCTTTATATATAATATATATTTTTGTTAAAGAAAACTTTATAATTGGAAATAAATTTATTAAAAAGATACTTTGACCTATTCCTTTTTTTGTTTGTGGGGTTACATTTAAGATTTATATGAATGTAAATATGGACCCCAAAAAAATGGGCCTCCTTCTATCTGTACTGTACGTGGTAGACAATTTAAACAAATGAGTTGTATTATATGATAACGTCTTGACGTATATTTATTTTGCATGTTATCTTTATCAATTATGATTAAAAAATTACTGGGAAATATATGGATTCTTAGGTATGAAATTAAATAGAACAACCTCTGTTTTAAAAACATATGTAAAGAAACACCTCAGAGTTTTAACAAACAAAAAAAAAAACACCTCAGAGGGAGATAGAGTGAGGACCTCAGTGTTGCTGTAAAGTCACTTTTATTCAGTTTGCTTCCTTCTTTTCTTTTAGGTCCACCAAAAACACTCCTATAGATTAACCCAAAATAAAAATAAAAACAAAACAATCTCATCCAGCTCAGTGTTAAAATTCTGATGTAATTTGTTAAGTATGACGGTTTATAATTACTAATATAAAGGATGTTTTAAATTTGAATATAGAAAATTATAAAACCTTATATTGTGGGTTTTTTGGTCAACCAAAGCTTTCAATGCCGTTAAATGGTAAAATGTAATAGTTAGATTTTGAAACTTAAACGACTGATATAGTGATGTATCTTGTTCTTGTAAACATTCAGTGATTTATTCTGAAAGCTCAGTTTTATCTTATTCAGTTCAATGAATTCACCACATAAACTTGTTTTCCATCTCTTTCAAATTGCTACGTGTTTTGGATTTTTGTTCAGTTTCACAAAGTTATTCGTTTTCTATTTTCTATTTATAACTATAATTATTTCCTTACGCAAAAAAAAAAACTATAACTATATCTCAATTTATCTCTACTATTATATTTAAAATTCAAAGTTTCAATAAAAATCAATATGAACAAGATTGCAACTATATGTTTTACATATGTACAACATCTAATAATTAGAAACTAGCGGAGAAATTAAATGTTACAACGAAAATTTCTAGGTGACGATTGTTAACTGTTTTTTCTAAACTTTGTCCAATTCTATAAAAGTTTTAAGTTTTCTAATATTCTTCACTCTCACTCGATTACTAGAGACATTTCTATATATAATCTATTATTTGTTCATTTGTCCCAACAAGCGAAATCTGCTTTTGATTTTTTTGATATATCATGTTTAGATAGTCTAAAAGATCGAACTAAAGTTATATATATGTTTAATATTAAACCCTAGTTTCTCAAATCCAAAGTCATTCCACTTGCATATAAAATTTATTATATCCAAACCTTAGTCTACTGCCATTTGCAACAGGGTATGAGCTTTTGATATAATTTTATGATTGACTTCACCTTTTGCAGGACCTTTTTCTCTTTAACCTGGTAATTTGAGCTGTATCTCGACTAGTCTACAGATAGCCAAGCTCATTAGCTACAAGCATACCATATTAAACATCCGTTCCGTGGTCCATAGCCGTTTGGCCTTGCAGCAAAAAAGTGTTCCAATTTAACTATAACTCTCTCACCACCTTTTGGATTTTATACGACAATTTGCTGTTCAATTTTTTTTTTAAAACTATATAAATGCGAATAAATTTAGCTTTCACAAAGCAAATACATGAATCTCAAGATTAATGTGAAATTTTAATTTAAAACTCAAATTTCATGAAAATAAAAAAGTATCAAACATTGGCCTAAGTCCCTAAAATTATAAAATTTAATATGCTTAAACAGATGCGTCCAAATTGTTAAGCTCTTTTAAAAATAAAAATTGTGACCAAATTTGTAATAGTCTCCAAAATTGCAAGACCAGTTCTGAGTACATGTAAATTGTCTGTTAAAAACTGATGCCTAATGCATGGGCCTATGTGGCTATGTTAAAATTGTGTCTCTTTGAGTTGCAAAAGAAAATAAGATCAGAAAATATACACCACTCTACACTATTAGCAACAACAAAAACTAAATTTTGTTTAAAAAACAAAAAGTCATATTGTACTATATCCCGATTAATTAACATAGATTAATAGAATCCGCGTGGAGAAAAATCTCGTTGAAAATCTTAAGAGTCCATGGGAAGCATGATGAGTGTCAGCTGCATGAAAGTATGTAGCTTTCATTTTCCATGCATGAAAGTTAAGCTTAATATGTCACTGGAACGATTAAAGTAGCTTGTAATTATCAAAAGCACAAACTTTATTTGCTAGTAATAAAGTGTGACTAATTATTATAAAACAAACTCAAAACGCTAATACAAAAAGAAAACACTATTGCTCTTAATTTCTACCGATGCTCGAATGCTTCGTAACTATTTTTTTTTGGTAGTCTCTGTAGAAATTGTTCCATATTATGATGTAAATACTCTAATATTTTCAATATCGTTTTATGTTCTGCTATTGGACATTAGAATACCTCCAATGATAACACTTATTGAGTATTTATGTAATTAAAAAATAATAAGTGAGAACTAGAGAGAGAAGGGAAAAGTTCTCATATCACATGTTTTTACATCTTCTTTAAAACATGTAAATACACAAGTCAGCCCAAAAATGAATTTAAGCTTTTCCAACCATTTTGATTTATTCAAATAAAAAAGTTTAATAATTTATTATTTTTATTTCTGACAGAAACCCAAATTTGCAATATATTCCGATAAAATTGCTCTTAGAATCCACAATTAAGTGTGTGTGTGTGTTTTGAGAACTCCAACTAAATTTTTTCATTGGGAGTGCTCTCAGATCTCAAATGGTGTTTTTAACTTATTTTTGAGAGTATATTGAATATAAAATTTGAAGTGATTTAATTTTTAAGGAGTTTTTAGATGATTGTAGGTGAATTGGAGAATTTAGGGTGATTTTTTTAAAACACTCTAAAATCTCATCTAAAACTGTGAAATTTGGATTTTTATTTTTATAATTAACAAAATACTCTCAAACACTTTAGAAATAATTAAAGCACTTTAAAATCTTCAACTTAAATTTTGTTCAATAACAATGGATTTCAGAGTATTTTATAAAATGGCAAGTTCAATAATACTAGATTTTAAAATATTTTTTTAATAATAGTGGATTTGTCATTTTAATATAAATCACCTTAAATTTATAGTTGAATGCACCCCCCCTTTTTGAGTATATTGTACAATGTAACGTGCAAGTTTAAAATTATACTCAACAAAACAATCATACACTATAACGTAATACTGTTACACCATTGTAATAATATTATGAAATTCTTTATAAAAAGTATCATTCAAAAACCACTGCATAGCAGTAAACTGTTCCCCTCGTAGCAGAGTCCAGAAATCCACGTGATCTTCAACAGAAACCTGAAGATGAAGTGTGTCTTTCCACAGTTATTATGAGTTTTGACCCATTCAAAAGTTTCAGGTTGCCGACTAAATCTTGTCAGTCTATTCGTACGATAAATAAATAAATAATTAAAAAACATGTGAAACAAACTCAATATAATAATTATATCTAATTTGGAGACAATTCAGAAAAGGTAAGACTCGAAGAATTATCCTGTGTCTCTAACTAAAATGGAAATAAAGCAAGAACACCAATCATGTCTGTGCATGGAACCCACTTCACGTATCATATATCTGGTTTCAACTGTTTCTACACTTATCAATTCTCTAATTAGTAAACTCTAACTACTAAAATCCATCTCACTTGTACAAAAAACTCTTAGTTATACTGCTTCTCAATCACCATGCATGCATGCATGCACCTAATAAGCATGGACCTAGCTCTTAGATCATTTACGAGTCACATTCTTGTGAATTGGTTTTGAACTATTGTATATCATATACTATGTGATGTGCAATGAGAGACAAGTGAATTTGAAGCAAATAGACAGAGAGACAATGACAAAAAAAAAAAATCATTTTCGTAATCACAAGCTAGTCTGAGTTTTCGGACTACTTAAAATTTGTATGTGGATGGATTAGCTTTGTCTTCTTCCCTAATCCAGGAAGCTTCTTGCCACTCTAATGGATTGATACTGTATACATGTAACATTTGTCAAAGAGTCCCGACCCAACACATACCTAACTAAAGAAAGAGCATTGAATATGGATTGCAATCATTAGATGTCCCTTTACATTGTTATCCTCCAAACTGGATTGTGAAGGAACCCTAAAATATCCCCGTTATATCAAATCACTAAAGTCTAATATATTTCGAAAATTATTAAAGATAACATCTCTAGAGTTTGTCAAATCCTGTAAGAAAAAATGTTTTTCGGGATTAAACTTGTTTTTGAAGTGAACATGTAGTGAGAATGGCTACGTTTAACTTAACTTTGATCACACATAGTCTTCCAATAATGCAATGACAATAATCAAAAAAGAAAGAAAAGTAAACATTCCACGACAAGATTTACAAAAGTAGAAACCATAGAAGAGTCAATAAATTCAAAGTAACACGATGCTTAGAGCATCTCCGACGGAGAATCTTTAAGAGAAATTCTTAAAAATTAAATAATTAAATAATCAATGAATTTTATAAAAAGTTAATGATTCGATTATTAAAATCCCTAAATAAAAATGGATCCTTAGAGTAAGATTATTGAGGAAGATTATTGAGGAGTCTTTGCTTTAAGTCCTTAATACACATATATATGTATATATTATATGTGTATAATTGCGGATTAAGGACTTCACGAAAACTCACAATTATATACGCTTATATAATATATACATATACATATATGTGAATTAAGGACTTAAAGCAAGAACAGGACCCCGCCCCCCCCCCCAATAATCTTGTTCTTAGGGAGTTCTTATACTGTTTGCGGACCCCCACGATACGTGGTGATCCGCAATTAATTGATATTTTTTTATTTAATTTTTTTAAATCTGAAAAAGGAAAAAAAAACTTAAAGGACTCCAATGGTGGGTATCCACCATTGGAGATGCTCTAACATAGATTTTTTTTTCTTCCAAACGTATATTCTTGCACCAGTAGGCTGTCCAGAAAAGGACAGAACAAACTACGTGAAATATAGGAGTTGATTGAAATGTTTGCCTAACTTGTCAGTCACACAAGTATAAGAAAAACTGGTGCTTTGTGAGCTGTTTCCATGTAGGTCAAAGAGAGAACATACTTCTGCTAAGACATTACAGGGAGCATTTGTGCTTCCGTTTTCAAAACCTTAAAAGTATTCATCATAACCAACAAGATCAAGACGGTCAAGCAGAACTCGTCTGTTCTAAGTACCTAGTGTTTGTGAATGTTAGGTCAAACTCTGATCAGAGAACATCGTTTAAAGCAAACAAGCTTAAGGTCATTGAGCTGGCTATATAAGTAGCTTGATCAAGAGAATACATTTATAAAATCAAGAACTAAATCGGCCGGTACAATTGTTAGTGACCTTACCGCACACTTCTTATGCATCAAAACCGCTACTTAGACTAACAACACCAATATGAATCTTCACGCCTTTTGTCTCTAGTGGCCAATTCAATTGACTAGAGACTAATAGACTGCTGTCTAAAGCAAGAAGATCTTGCCATTACTAAGAAGAGAAGAGATAACTCATTAACATTCAGAGACGAAGCCAAGCAATACATCAGGTTGCCATAATCATTTCACCACTTTCTTCTTTTTACATCTAAAACAACTCTTAAAGAGCTGCCAATTCATTTTGACTCACATGCAACATTACTATGACTTGTGATGTACACATATCTCAAAAGAAACACTGCAAAAGATTTAAACTCCCATGGTCTCAAGTTTGAGTATTCAACCCATGCTACTACCAACACATGGTCATGGTATCAACCCATGCTCTCAACTACACCATACTACAACCATCTAAAATCATCAAGAAAAAGCCAGCAACACAAAACCACATTCAACTCTTTGATCCAGCCATCTCTCTTTGTGCCTTCTCCGCATAGAGCTTGGTAGCAACCATATTATCCATAAAATACTCTCTCTACGGATGATTCCTGGAAACAAGTCTCCTAAACTTCTCAAGCTGTCTCTCCGCCTCATCTCCCTTCTTAAGAATCGTGTATATAATCCCCTGACATAGGTACGGCCTGAAATCTCTCGGCTCTTCCTTCACAAGCTCCTGATACAGCTTCAACGCTTCCTCATGCTTCCTTTCAAGAACCCGAACCTGCGCCACAAGAAGCTTAAAATCTCTAAGGTCCTTAACATTCTTTTTCTTCTTCTTCTTGCACTTATCCATAGCCTCATGAATCCTCTTCTCAATTACATTCAAATCATCACCTGACTCTGAATTCAAGTGTGCTCAAAGATACGGCGCCGTTTCACATTTGGTCCTTTGTGGGCCTGAAATTTCAAGTGTGCTTGTAAGTTATGCCGTTGTTTCGTATTTGGGCTTTTGTGGGCTCGATCTAGACCGGATAGTATACAAAAAAAATGTATTTTTTTTCACAACTTGAATGTTGTTTTTCATCTACGACAAGAAAAAAAAATGTTTGTTTTCATCTTTGACAAATTATGTTAGCTGTGTGATTCACGAATATGAATTGAATTCATGTTCGTTGTTATGCAAAATGCCAAAATCTTCAAACTGCTACATCAGATTTTGCAAACCACTAGTATTATTTTTCAAAATCTTAATATGTACAGATCAAAATTGATTTTTTTTTTTAAAGTTTGATGAGGTTTCCGAGAGCTAACAGTACCAACTACTTGCTCTGTCTACATAACTGACAATGCTTTGGCTTGGGATATTAGGTGAGAAAAACTCTTGAGTGAGAGACTCGGATCAAGCTGACTTGAATCTTTAACTAGATGGTTCCACTGAAGCTCATGTGATTCAACAAAACTACATTATTTAAAACCAATAATAGTTATGCGAGATAACTTTATGAGACATAGAACAGGGATAGGACGATGACAAAAAATATAACAAACTGTTTGAACAGCATCCACCAACAGACAAGCTTTACTTGTACTCAAACGATGGCACAGGAGGCGCATCAAAACTCTCCAACACCTTGGTCTCACTTCCGCTACTCGTTTGCTGCGGCTCCTCATCCTTCTTACCAAACAAACCTCCAAACCATGATGATGTCGAAGCAGTATTCTCCGGAGGCATCACCTGCTGCATCCCCGGCGGCATCCCAGGCACCATCCCTTGCTCCATTTGCATATGCTGAGGCGCAGCCATCATCTTGTTCAACGCAATCCCGGCTCCTTCAATCAAAGCCAACAAAACCCCACCAACAAGCGCAGACCTCACAGCAGCATTAGGCCCCTGACGCATAGACAGAAACCCACCAGTCGCAGCGCCTGCAATGATGGAGTTCCAAGGATCCTCCTTCTGCCTAAGGTACACCATGGAGCAATCAAAGGTGGAGAAGAGACCACCCCAGACGGCGAAACTACCTCCCAAACGAGGAGCGTTCATTGCAACGGCTTGTTTGCCGCCGAGAAAGCGACTGCCTTTGGGAGAGTTGTATGTGCCTTTGATGAAGTGGAAGGCGGATCCTCCAACGGCTCCCATACCAAAGGCCCCACCTATGTCGTCGAGGATACGGTCAGGGCAGGGCTCACGAGATGACTCTGGAGTTCCCATGTAATGAAAACGGTGGTATCAAACCTGTAATAAGATGAAATCAGAAATTGAATTAGGGTTTCTAAATCACTGCGATCAAGACACAGAGCCCTGTCTGATTCCCCATTAAAACCAAAAGGTTAAAACTTTTCTACAATCGAACGGGAGAGATTAGGGTTTGTCAAAACTTACGAAAGTCGTAGACTTGTGGGTTGAAATGAAGCCACGAGAAGTGACGTACCTGGGAAATCGAAATCGATAGGATGGGGAGAATTTGAGAGAGGACGGATTAAGCGTGGGTGACAGATAACGAAGAAGAAACGACAAGGCTTTTTTTTTTATTAGGTTTGGGCCGACAAAAAGAAAAAAAAATTCAGAGGCGGTCGAAACTTGGTAGCCTTTTATACGGACTAGATTATACAGTTCTGTATTAATAATTTAGTTTATAATCTATTTAATTTAAATATAATGATCTATATAAACTTTATTTCCTACATATGTTTTTTATAAAACTGTACTCTTTAGGTTTATTACTATTTAGTTAGTTAGCTATCTATTTATATGTATAAATTAATAATATATGTCTAACCATAATTATATATTATTTAAAATAAAACACAATTATTTCCCCCCCCCATGGTAGTTAGTATTTCTATCCTAGAAAACATAGTGGACAACATATGAAATTGGTATACAAAACATTTGTGTCCATATTGTATAGTTAGACTGTTTCCACAATTGTTCTCTTTTGTTCTCCTTGATTACTGATAGTGATGGCTTCATGATCAACACTATCATTACCGTTTCTGCTTAGTTCCACATTTGGTTGTGCTGATCCACCATCTATTTGCGGTGTGGAAGGATATTTATAATCTTTGCTTTTGCCCCATAGCACAAGGTAGAGCCCTGCACATATAACAACTGCACCAAGAACCCTGCCAAACAAAAATTATATCTTTTCAATAAGTTTAATTCAATCTTTTCTATTTAAACACTAGCCCCGTGTTGTTTGGTATCTTGCTTACCTTCCTAGATACATCTGCTCAGCAAAGATGATGGTCGACATAATCGCTACTATGATCATGCCCATAGGATTAAAAGCTGTAACAAACACAGGACCTTTGGTTTTCATCACTATTCCTCCAACATAATAAGCAATCCCAGAGCAGACTATCCCCTGCATGCGTTTTACATTTTGATCTTTTTTACTTATTGACATAATTAACTTACAATACAGTCCATGAATCATTGATTTACTTGGACATGTATGAATCTTACACTATATGTGACTGTGAGAAGTTTAGCGTCCCAACCAATGACCCATGCACCAGGGTTTCCTTTCTCCATCACTAATGCCACGACAGTTCCTTCTACTGTTCCCATTAGGCATATCCATGCAGTGAGTGAGAGTTCAGCTGGGTAAGTTCTCAACGTGACAGCCTGAAAAAGGTTATTCATCACCAAAATAAATCAATAAAGTAAAAATGCGATTATTTCTGGTTCATTATTTTCCCTATTATTTTTATAATCGTTTATGAACGGTACTAGGTGTTTTGCCCGCATATGCTGGTATAATCTTATTATTATGTTGGAACTTTCAAAGCAGTTAGACATTCGAAACAATTTAGAAAATGGCTATATGCAAATGTTTTTGTTTGATTAATATTTAATTATAAATTTTTTTATATTTTAATTTTTAATTTTTATAATAGAAAATATTATTTGAGATAACAATACAATATATATAAGAATAATCTTTTAAATATGTTTTAACAATTATCTAATATAGGATATAGCATATAAATTTAATATATTTAATATAATTTCGTTTTTATTTATATATTAAATTATATATAAAAATTCATTAAGGGTATCATTGACTTTAACCGCTATAACTTTTAATTTGAAAGCTCAAATGTGAAAAATCACTTCGCAAATAATAGTATAGATAGATGATGACTAGGGTCATAGCGCAACCAGATTCAAATAATAAAAGAATAAATTAGAAAATATCAATAAAGTATTTTATTTTATTTTTTCAAAAAGAAAATTTTTCCTTACTTGGAGAATCATGAAACATGCATAGCTGAAACAACCAATTGTGACCATAACTGCGCCTTTGATAGCACTCTGAACATCGGTCCCCGTTGTGTTCTGTGTGGAGACTCCTTTTGTCCAAAAGAGGTCGAGAATTGGTCCTTTTACTAGAGTCATTATCATTGCTCCTCCAACGGTAGCCAATGTCCCAATCACCTTACCGGCGCTCCTGATGCATCTTAGTTTCACTCTTTCAAGCCCGAATATATAAGCAAGGACGAAAGTGATTGCGGGTAAGACATTGTACATGGCGCTTGCAAATGTTGCCGTTGTATATTTCATCCCAAGATAGAATAAGTTTTGATCGATCACTGGCCTATCATAATAGCTAAGATTCAACTACAAAAAGAAGAGACATTTGTGGGGAGGAATGAAGATGAAGAAAATAAAATATTACTCAAGTAAACCAAGAAGTGTGATCTTGAAGAATATCATCAACGTCATCTTTGGTCTTAGTTTCCTGTTTTTACATCATAACCATTAAATACATTAGACAGCTTGACAATTAATTTTAAAGCATAAAGACAATCTTCTCAACATAAACATCATAACCAACGAGTTACTTTTTAGAATGCACAATTATATCAAAGCAACGGAGCCTTTTTAGTTTTTCAAATTTTGCCTAGAAAGTTTTTGGGATCCCACAGTTATCAAGAAAAAAAAAATTTAAACAAGCAAACAATATTCTCAACCATTTTAACACGTTACATATCATTACTAATCTTTTTTAACAATGAACTTATAATAAAGTACAAACATGATTACTGAATCTTAACCACTTGCTGATTAACCAATAGACGTTGAAGAGAAACACTACAAGAAATGTGAAATATTCACATTCATTGCATGACGGTGACAAAAGCCACATAATACACAAAATCAGAGATAAAACCGTTACAAGTGTTTTGTCTTTTTAACATATGACCAACCTCTTCTTATTATATAGTTACGTAACAAGCCTCATTATTTCTTTTTGCTACTTTCATGCTCACTAAACGTCTATGCACAATCCACACAAATAAAAAAAAACCCAATATTTTAAAACTATCACATTTTATCCAGAACTTTAATAATGAATCCGTTTCTTTATACTTGCGTGTGCCTTTTCCACTTATAATGATCATGGAAACACACAAAGGTTAAAAACTTTAGTAATGCCGACTCAGTTTCAAAACTAGATGATATGCTACTATCATGGTCATGAAACTACAAACTAAACGCTGAATTATGATTGTCAAAATAAGCTGACCTAAAGAAGGGAAAGTAGAGAGTACTTGTCGAAATAGAAGGCGAATGGGGCCATAACCAGTGTAGCAACGGCGTGACGGTAAACAACAATGACATAGTTGCTCATGCCTTTGTTTAGGACAGCTTTTGAAAGAATGTCCATCCCTGCTACGCCTACTTGCAACAATACAACTGCAATGAATGGCCATGCCTTCTCCATACATCCTCTCTTCTTTACTTCCTCCATCTTAGATAATTACTTCAGATCAACAGTCTTTCTTTCGCTCTTCTGATTATATTTAAAAGTAGTTGTAACAAATATATGAGGAGGTTTGTTTTAACTAAATGATGTGTTATGGTGGTCTTTGGTTGGTTATCTCTCCTTATATAGGGCCAAAGATAAAGGATGTGATGTGAACATTCTTCACTCTATCAAAACGTACGGGCAAAACCAACCAAATATGTTAACTAGGGATGACATTTCGGTTTAAATTTCAATTTGGGTTCCGTTCGTTTGATTTTTTTGGGTCTAAAAACCTTTAATTGAAGTCAACCAAAATTAGTTTGGTTTGTATTCGATCGATTTTGTTTGGTTTATATTCGGTTTAGTTTGGTGTTGTTTGGTTTGTTCAGTTTGTTTTTAGTTTTGTTATAGTGAAATATAATTTATATAATATAAAATAAATCATCATTTGACACTATATTATTAATTTCTTCATATTTAGATGTAAAATCAAACATCAGAATAAAAATATAAAAGATGTAATCCAATAAATTATATCATTATCTTCAAACCTAATATAATTATCATAGATAGTTTTTCAGTTTTGATGATAGTGTACGAGATTCATGCTTTTTATTTTTTGTTAGTTATGTTTTTTTCTATTCATTTAAAGGTAAAACTAGATTTTAACCCGCACGTCCGTGCGGATATTTTTCTATTTCATAAATGTATTTGATACTATTACAAACATTTTATTTATATAATTTTAATTTAGTGCTATAAATTGTGTAACTCTATAATTTTTTTTATATTTCTTCCTCAACATTATTAATATATAGTGATTTGTTTAAAACCATTTAATTTGTTATTAATTTTTATTACTTACTAATATATTTTCGAGTTACATACAATAAAATAACCATATGAAATAATCAAATAAAGAATCTCTTTCAAAATATGTTTTTTCTTTAATTTATACATTTTGCATATAATATATTTTAAATTTTATTTATTTATATTATTTAAAAGAAATCTATTTAATATGTATAAGAAAATATACTTTAACATATATCATTTTAGTGTTTTACGGAATTTATAAGTAAAAACACTGTTTTGTTTAAATAATATAGACCTATTTTTAGTAAATTTTATACATAGTAGTATCTGTCATATTATTTTATTAAAATTTATTGATATATGATATTTTTTGGATGTTATGATATTAAGTTTTATTTAAAAAAACTAAGACTTCGTTGCTTTAAAAGAAAATTCCCAACATATTTTTTATAATTAAAATTAAAATAAATTTAAAATTAAAATTTGATTTGTCATTAATATTTTAAGTGAGTTGCTAAAATACCATAGTTTTTTTACTGACATTTTTTTAAATAGTATATGAATTGAAGTTTATTATTTATTATTATATTTTTGTACACAAACATTTTAAATAATATATTGTTGAGAGTTTAAATATAAATAAAAATTTGTAGATATATAAGTTTAACATATGTTAATACATTTAATTTGTATAAAGCTATTATACAGTTTATGAATTTTAACCTATTTTAATGATGAATGAGGATTTATTTAAATGAAAAACTTTACAATTTAAAATTTGTTAATTTACCTATTTAATATAATTTTATCATATTAATTCATGTAACACTTCTATTTTCATATAATCAAGAATATATTTATAGAATTTATATAAAAAAGTAGAATTTTTATTTTCTTGTTTATAATAAAATTTTAGTTAACATTGATTTATAATAATATTATATAACTAATTACAAAATTTATTATGTATTATTTTATAAAAATATTTAAATTCTTAAGTAAGATTTTGTTAGATTCTTTCTCAACACATTTTGTTATAGTTAAAAAATAATATTCAAATCTTTAGTTGGTTTATTATTGATGTAAATAATTAAATATTTCATATTAACTAATTTTTGAAATGGTCTAATTACTATTTGTTAATAGTAGATAAAATTTTAAAATTTGTTAATTTACCTATTTAATATAATTTTACCATATTTAACTAATGTAACACTGCTATTTTTATATAATAGAGAATATATTTATAGAATTTATAAAAAAATAGTGTAGAA
Organism: Moricandia arvensis; assembly: GCA_905132765.1. Taxonomy (NCBI): domain Eukaryota; kingdom Viridiplantae; phylum Streptophyta; class Magnoliopsida; order Brassicales; family Brassicaceae; genus Moricandia; species Moricandia arvensis. The sequence goes on along the minus strand of CAJHQP010002338.1, from coordinate 29,893 downwards.
TTTTATTTTCCTGTTTTATAATAAAAACTTAGTTAAATTGATTTATAGTAATATTATATTACTAATCACAAAATTTATTAATGTATAATTTTATAAAAATATTTAAAATTTTAAGTAAAATTTTGTTAGATTCTTTTTCAACAGATTTTGTTATAATTAAAAAAATAAAATTCTAGTTTGTTTATTATTAATGTACCAAATTTATATACCCACTGAAATTAATTAATTTATATATATTATTTTAAATAATATTGGAAGAACATGTAAATAAGAAAGAGATGTGATGACTAAATGTGTAAATAGAAGAAAATATTTATCTGCTATCCGTGTTTCCAAACATTCTTTCTTTAGTCTACTATCTATGTTAACATTCCAATTTTGTACTTGATTTTTAATAATATAGATGTTAGTTAATAGATAAGTCACAACATTTTTCAATAAGTCCAAAAACAAATATGCCAAGGTAATTTTCGAATAAGACTCTGTTTTAATATATTAGATATATAAAACCGGGCATACCTCTACAGCAACCGTCCTACACACCCATAACCTTTCCAATCTATGGTGAAAATAGTTGTTTAAGACAATTCCAATCTAGAATAGTCGCATCGAAAATCTTTTGGAAAAATACTTCTTGCACTCTAGTCTTAATCAAACAATCGATAGACAACTTTGCAACTTTAACCCAATATCTAAATGTTTTTTTCTTATGTAGCTTCTTGAATCCATGCATAATCCAAACAAAGATCGATCGATGACATCAGTACCTCCTGTTGAAAGTTTTCTTGGTTCGGTTTTGCACTATTTGATTCTGTACTACTGCCTAAACGAGGCCTCTGGAATTAGCAATAGTATTCCTATAGCCTCTCCCTTTGATACGCTGACAAGAGCTTTGGCTATTTACCACCACTGTTGTTTTATCTGTGATATCAAAATTCTGTGAGTGCAAGTTATAGATTACTTTGTATATACCTAAAATATATATATATATATATATATATACATATATATGACAAAATTTGTTAATTTTCACACACAAAAACATTTATGGATGCAGATGCACCCCCCCCCCTTTCCCTTTAGCTTCACACCAATTTGTGCATAATGTTATTATTATTTTGTTTGTTATATATTTACAGGCACGTTGTGATACCTTGCCCTGAAAATTATGGGCCCTTTGTCTCTATCTTATCAACTAGAACCGTAAAAGATGCACAAAAGATATAAAAAATTGAGAATATTTATTTGATATTCACATTACGGTACGAGAATATTTATTTGATAATCACATTACGGTACGAGAATATTTATTTGATATTCACATTACGGTACCTAACTAAATAAACAAAATAGTTTTATTACTGTGGATTCCCATGTTTGATCCAACTCGAACGCATGTTGTATCAATACTCTCTCTTTCTGTTCATTTTCCTGACTCCTGAGTCCAGCAATGTATCTATGGAAGTAAACAGCTAGTTCTTAGCTATATCATGTTAACATGTTAATTAATCTTTGTATAATGTATTTCCGCTTAAAATGCGTTGTTAATTTTATCAACATAGAACCATTAATGTTGGCATAAATGCAACTAGTGATAATACTTTATTCACATTACAGTCTTTATTTATTTACTAATTAAGATAGAAAAATTAATTGGTTACTTGGGTATTTACTCTTTTAATTATGGTTGAATTTACTTATATGATCCTTTGTACTAATCAAAGATCTCCAAGACTCTAATCATCACTTTGTGAGGCATAGATCATTACTTATATGCCCTAGTAAGACACCCTACTAGAACATAGTTTTGATGATTTTTTTTTGATTCAAAGTTTTGATGATTTTATAAATAGTTTTATAACATGAATTAGGCCTCTAATCCATAAATTCATGTATTAAAAAATTTGATGAGTTTAGTGATATTTATGTTTTGACGAGTTTACTTTTAAAATATTACAGGTGATAATATTGTCACAATAAAATAATATATCCTAACTTTTTATTATACTCTCTTTGATAGCATAACTCCATGAGAGCTGTTGATGCATTTGAGTTCTTTCCAATGTAAAAGTATAACCTATCTAAATGATTAATGAGTAACGATTTGCCGACACTGTTCGGTAGAGTGATTATTGGTTCCATTTTTTTTGCTTCTTTATAAAGTTACTAGATTCTAAACCGTTTTTTTAAAGGCGGTATATTTTTGACCCGCGTTTAAAAAATGCGGAGTTAACAGTTTTTGTTAAAAAAAATATTTTACGTAATGAATTATAATTTTTAATAAATTATATAATTTATTTTTTATGAAATCTTAAAAAATTATTTATATTATTTATTTTTGTTTTTTGAAGTATGACTAATTTTTGAAGACTCCGAATAATTGTGACATGTATTATGATTTTATTTATTTATCCCATTATTAAACTTATTTTACACTAAATTTATTTTAATTATTTTAAATTAAATGAAATATTTTATATTTTTAAATCCTTCCTGTATTGATAAAAAATTGTTTGTTCTTTAATTTTATTAAATTTAATTTATATGATTTATTTTTATATTTTAAAAGGAACTATTTCCTTAAGGATTTGAGATAATTCGGAGCCGTATTATGGTTTTGTTGATTTAATCATTTATTATTTGAACTTGATTTTATTTTAGTGGTTTAATTTAATAAATATTTAACTAATATAATTAATAATGAGTAATAAATAACTAATGAGTTTTGAAATGGTTAAATCTTAAAAGTACTATTTACCTTAGTATTATTAGAAAAAGTGTCGTTGAACATAAAATTAATAAGACAGATAATAATTATGAACAAATATTAAATTAACTGTTATTATTCTACATTATTTCATGAATTCTAATTTATATTTAATTTTCACTTATATTTATAATGTATTCATGAATTCTAATTAGTATAAATGAGAGTTATGTGTTCCTAAAATATAGGAAATAAAAAAAAAGATTATAAATTAAATGTAGGAAGTTACTTATTATTAATAAAATAAATAAATAATTAAACATAACATGTAGTGATATTTAAAAAGTGGTTATGGTTATTTAGATGGAGTTATTAAATAATCAGTTGGACATATTTTAATAAAATAGATTTTCTAATTTATTTTTGTTCATCGAATATGTGTTTTAACGTAAGTGCGAATAATTGCCAATGTTTTAGGTTCTTTGTTCTGTTCCCATTTTGCCACAGTTTTGTTAGGAAATACGGGGCAAATTTTGTGGGAAAAAAATCAGAATTTGCGGGAGCGGGAAGAAAACACACAAAATTGTTAACGGAGTTCGGCCAATCTTGTCTACGTCTCCGGACCTGCTACAGGTCTTTTATTATTAACCCGGGAGAATTTACAAAGCTCTCAACTCACACCCGAAGAAAAAAAAGTTTTTTTTTTTTCTTCACGAAGAAGTTCTTCTTCTTCTTCTCTTCTTCTTCTCTCTTTCTCTTTGGATTTTGGGATGGTCTGGGATTTTCACCTTGCCTTGGTTTTTATAGAGAGAGCTTGGGGGTTGGTGAGGATGATTTTGTTGACGAACGCGTTGGTGGACGTAATTGTTGACGAACGCGTTGCACCGTCTTCACCAACCAACTTCACCTGTCATCACCATTTTTCACGTGCATGGTTTCACCAACAATCTCCCACTTGAAGACTGATTTCAATCTGTCTTCACACCTCGATCAATGTAGCAGGTCTTCCCAGCTTGTTACTCCGACAAGCCAACTGAGGTTGCACATAACCTCAGCTTATCGCGCGGCACGACCTTCGTTAGCATGTCTGCCGGATTCTTACTTCCTGGGATCTTCTCAAGCACCAACACTTCATCTTCCAATGCTTGTCTGATGAAATGATATCGACGATGTATGTGCTTCGTCCGAGCATGGTAAACTGGATTCTTTGCCAAGTCGATGGCGCTTTTACTATCGCAGTACAATACACTTTTCCCTTGGTCATGGCCTAACTCCTCTAGAAAAGATTGTAGCCATATCATCTCTTTTGTTGCCTCCGTCACCGCAACATACTCAGCTTCACAGCTTGATAGAGATACAATTTTCTGCAACTTTGAAACCCAACAAATTGCAGTACCGCCAAAAGTGTAGACATATCCAGTTGTGCTCTTCGTGCTGTCAATGTCACCTCCATTGTCAGCATCAACATATCCCTGCAATCCCGTCTCAGACTTCGTGAAACATAGTGAAAGGCTTGGATTTCCTTTCATGTATCTGAAAATCCACTTAACAGCTTCCCAGTGTTCCTTTCCTGGATTGCTCATAAATCTGCTGACGACTCCCACTGCATGTGCAATGTCTGGCCTTGTACATATCATCGCGTACATTAGGCTGCCTATAGCAGAAGCATATGGAACCTTATCCATATATTCCATCTCGTCGTCCGTCTTTGGAGACTGATCCTTGGATAACCGAAAATGACTTGCCAGCGGAGTATTGACTGGCTTTGCGTCATCCATGTTAAACCTCTTGAGGACTTTCTTCACATACTCCTCTTGGGATAGCTTAAGACTCTCCTTGCGTCTACTGATTCTCATCCCTAGAATCTGCCTTGCTTCTCCAAGGTCTTTCATCGCAAGCTCTTCCGAGAGTTTCGTCTTCAAGCTATTAATCTCATGCAAGTCCGCTCCCACGATCGACTCATCAACTTGCATAGCCTCCTCATAACATTCAGGCTCGCCTCTATCTGTGAGCAGAATGTAGTTAAGCGATGGAGAAAATCTTACAGGCTTTCTGATGATTCTACTTGACCATCGTAACTCTGTGACTGGTGTATATGGGACCACTTCAGAATCATCATTCTCATCAACCTCACCACTCTCTTCTTGAGAGATTTCTTCTTCTGTTGTTGTATCATGTGGCAACTCCGGTGTCACGATATCATCTAAGTCAACAGCTCCAGGCTCTTTCCTCTCCGAGCCTTCTCTTAGCTTATCCTTGTACAACGCTTCTTCGTTGAACACAACATTCTTGCTGCGGATGATCTTCCGATTTTCATCATCCCAAAACCGGTAACCAAACTCCGTGTCACCATAACCGATGAAGTAACACTTCTTAGACTTCGAGTCAAGTTTACTTCTTGCAGCATCGTCAATGTGAACATAAGCTAAGCAACCAAATACCTTTAGATAAGAAAGGTTTACTTTCTTGCCGCTCCAAACTTCTTCAGGGATCTTGAATCCCAACGGCACCGACGGTCCTCTATTTATTAAGAAAGCTGCGGTACTGATTGCATCTGCCCAAAACGTCTTTGGCAATCCACAGTGCAATCTCATGCTCCTTGCACGCTCATTCAAGGTCCGGTTCATCCTTTCTGCTATTCCATTCTGTTGAGGCGTTCCCGGAATAGTCTTCTCCATCTTGATTCCGTTATCAGTGCAGTATCTTTTGAATTCGCCGCTGATATACTCACCACCATTATCAGACCTTAGACACTTCAACTTGAGATTTGTCTCAACCTCAACCATGGTTTTCCATCTCTTGAAAACCGAGAACACTTCATATTTGTTCTTCATGAAGTAGACCCACACCTTTCTTGTGGAGTCATCAATAAAGGTCACATAATAGTACGAACCTCCCAGCGATGCAATAGGAGCGGGTCCCCACACGTCAGTGTGCACCAACTCTAACTTCTCAGACTTTGGCTCTCTTCCTCCTTTCAAGAAACTAACTCGTTTCTGCTTTCCAAGGACACAAATTTCGCACATCTGATGATCCACCGTCTTCAGATCTGGAAGAGCACCATTTGCCACCATGAGTTTCATCCCCTTCTCACTCATGTGCCCTAATCTGCAATGCCACAACTTGGTTTGTTTGGCATCCTCGACAACAGCAACAGTGTCTTGATAGCTCGTCGTCATATAGAGAGTGCCTCTTTTATGACCTCTAGCAACCACCATGGAACCTTTCTTGACTCTCCAGGCTCCACCACCAAAGTTGACATCGTGCCCCGTGTCATCAAGTTGACCTACCGAGATTAGATTTCTCATCAACTTTGGCACATGTCTGACCTTCGTAATCTTCCACACCCGTCCATCTGACATCTTCAAATTGATATCTCCAATACCAACTATGTCCAAAGGTAATCCATCAGCAAGATATACCTTTCCGTAATTTCCAGCAACATAATTCTCCATAATGTTGTGGTGCGGTGTGGTGTGAAATGACGCTCCTGAGTCAAGCACCCATGAATCTATTGGGCTACCGACATAGGAGATTGACTCTTTGGTGTTATTTCCAGCTGCATCACGAGCTTCACTTTTCCTCGGGGAATCAACAGACACTACCAATGCGTCAGCAATTTCACGTGTCACTGCATTGGCTCCGCCTCTAGTGTTGTCTTCCTTCTTCGGTGGTGCCCGGCAATTCTTCTTAATGTGGCATGTCTTTCCACAATTCCAGCACTCTGCAGGCTGTCTGAATTTGGACTGACCCCGTCCACTCCTTGACTTCGATCTGCCATAACTCCGGTTACTTCTATCTGGGTTTCTCCCTCTGTTTTCACGTTGAAAGCAGAGCTCGTTGATGCTTCCCCAGAGTCTGTCCTTCGAACTTCCTCGGCAAGGATACGATCTCTAACATCATTGAATTTGAGCTTTTGAGTACCCATAGAATTACTAACCGCTGCCCGCATTGGCTCCCAACTATTTGGCAGAGATGCCAACAAAATCAGTGCTCGCACTTCATCTTCAAACTCGATTTCAACCGATGACAGTTGGTTGACAATCGTGTTGAACTCGTTCACATGTGCGGCAACCAGGCCACCTTCTTCCATCTTCAAATGAAAGAGTTTCTTCATGAGAAATACTTTATTATTTGCCGAAGGTTTCTCATACATATCAGAGAGAACTTTCATGAGCCCTTCAGTGGTCTTCTCCTTCGCAACGTTGTGAGCAACGTTCTTCGACAGTGTTAGCCTTAAAACACCCAGAACTTTTCTGTCAAGGAGCTCCCACTCAGCCTGATCCATCTTCTCAGGCTTCTTGCTCAGTGGTTGATGAAGCTTCCGTCCGTACAGATAATCTTCAATTTGCATTCTCCAAAATGCATAGTCTGTACCATCAAATTTCCCGATACCGTGTGCTGAACCGTCTTCGCCTCCCATCGTTTCTGAAACCACCATGTTCAAAACACCTCCGTCGATGAACCGATGTTACCGACAAAATTCACTATTCACGAAATCACTATTCTTGTGAACAGTAACCCACTATTCACAAAATAGTAACCCACTGTAGCTCTGATACCAGTTGTTAGGAAATACGGGGCAAATTTTGTGGGAAAAAAATTAGAATTTGCGGGAGCGGGAAGAAAACACACAAAATTGTTAACGGAGTTCGGCCAATCTTGCCTACGTCTCCGGACCTGCTACAGGTCTTTTATTATTAACCCGGGAGAATTTACAAAGCTCTCAACACACCCCGATCCCAAATACACTCAAGAAATTAATAATAATTTCTTAAAGAAAAAAAAAATTTTTTTTTTTTCTTCACGAAGAAGTTCTTCTTCTTCTTCTTCTCTTCTTCTTCTCTCTTTCTCTTTGGATTTTGGGATGGTTTGGGATTTTCACCTTGCCTTGGTTTTTATAGAGAGAGCTTGGGGGTTGGTGAGGATGATTTTGTTGACAAACGCGTTGGTGGACGTAATTGTTGACGAACGCGTTGCACCGTCTTCACCAACCAACTTCACCTGTCATCACCATTTTTCACGTGCATGGTTTCACCAACAAGTTTCTGGTGGAATCACTTTCAACATTTTCTTTGCGTTTAATCTTGTTTTCTGTAAGTGAATCGGTTTAAAAAAAAGAACAACGTTTTATTCTAACCCTATTATATTTTGAGTGAAAAGTGGAGTGGTAACTAAAAACTTGATGATTAATATCATATTTCATCTTTGAATCAATTATTTTCTATTTTTGAATTTTAAATAGAGTGGAAATGAAAATGATTTTATTCTAAATTGAGTAGGAGAGATGCTAGACGAAGATGTGTGACATCTGGAGAACAGATCTATGTGAAGTAGTTTGTGATTGGTGGAAACGTTACTTTGGAGTGAGTCTGAAAAAAAACAATTGGTATAACTCGACTCAGACATTAGTCCTATGATACGACTCCTATCACCAATTCACCACATGCAGCTTTCTTTCTTCGGTGCTATCTTCATCAGATTTAACTAACATATATGCTTCTTTGCTCTATCTATAACTACCACGCATTATCATTTTTCGATAAATAATTAATAGTCATAGTCATGACACAAGAGATTCTTCGTATATATATATATATATATATTTATGTTGATGAGAAAAGTTTATTCATATGTGCATCGTACCTTTTAAAGATATATAGATTCCGACTTGTCTTTTCGTATAGATTATTTACATTTTAATAGAAGATAATAAAAAAGGAAGAGAATATTATTTGATAGTGTACTATGCTAATAAAGATTTGGATTTGCTTTATTAGTAGGCATCGCTTATTATAAATGCATTGTGACACAAAGTAAAAGGTGAACCCATAACCTATAATATATCTGGAGTCGTGCAAATAATTTCCAGTCACGTACCAAAAGAAGTTTCAACAGTCATTAGTTTAGGCTCCGAAAAACATAGATATGTGTCAGTCACATTCGATAAGAGTTGGTACGAAACTAGAGAAATAAGGATACAAGCATCATATCAGGCTGATTTTTAAGAACCACAAGAGATACATCTTTTTCATTACGGTAATTCTTTATTCTAAAAGATAGTACGAATAGTTGATATTCCAAGACATTCTGAGTAAACCTCACTGAGTGTACCGCATGATTAGACAGATAATCTGGAAGTTTTATTTATTTATTAGATATCTTTAGCAATTGAGAAGAAAACAATTCTCCACGTTCAAAATTCGTCTGTCTTGGCACACTGTAAGAGAAACCCATCAACATCAGCCAATGAAATGAATCAACGTTTGCGTATATTGCAAAACAATAACAATAGCCAGATACCATGATATAGGGTCGCAAACAACTTTGATTCCATATTCATCTGCAAGAGTTTGGCCTTTCGGTTTTAACACAGCCTAGAAAGAGACATAAAGTGATGTCCTGAAAAAACAATTTCACGTGGAAAATAAGTAGGAGCATACCATACATGGAGGGAGAGGTAGAGATACTCTTATGCTTTCGTCCATATCAGACTTGTTCCCCACTAGAATTTTTTTTTAATTGGAAATGGTTAAAACCGGATCTATTAAAGACATAAACTTAATTTTTCAGTGAGAAGTGCAATCCACGAATAAATCTTCTCCCGAATATTCAAATGGGCTGTAAACAATGATTCATATTCGAATGACCACATATAAAGCTAATAATTTTGCTGTAAAAAATAATTAATCTTTGACCTAAACCAACAGGCAATTTCTTTTCTAGTGAAACCACTATATCACCATGATAAATCATAGTTAGTGGAAGATAACTGCTAACTACTCATAGTAGAAGGAAAACATTTGGAAAGAATGACTCGTAATTAGAGTAAGGAAAAAGAATTATTTGTAAAGGTTTCTTTTGTTACACAAGGGGTCATGATAACATTAAGAACTCATAAGGGCTCATAAACTCTATAAGAACTCTAAAGATTCATCTAGAACACTTTGATTGAGGATATTTCATCAAAATTTTAAAACATAATAAAATACAAAATAATATAAATAATTTTGTTGGATATCTTAAAATCATGACAACTCTCACACCAAAATATCTTATTTGAGATATTTGTGTATGGTTTCCAGGATTTTGAGATAATCACTAAGTAAATATTAATATTTTATACTTACACTTGAAAGCTCCATTTAGAACTTTTCATTGGAAATGCTTTATATTCTTTTGTTACTAAACTTTCCAGTAACACCAATCACCAAAAGAAACAATACATATCAACGAGGATCAGTAGAAAGAACTAAGCATACGAATGTGTGATGACCTAGTGATTACTGCAAAGAGTTGGTTCTATTGGGCTCTCGGTTCAGCCTCTTCGAGGAACTAAAATGTATACTTTACGCCAGTATTAACAACCTCGCCTAGTTCATGACCCCTTCAAATGTATTATGTAGGGACTTTTATTCAAGGCTGATTCACGGCACAATCACATGAAATCATGGTTTTAGCTTTCAGAATTTTTCAAAATAGTTTATTATAAAATTATTATTATCAAATGTCAATAACTTTTAAAATTTCAGAACTGGTCATGCTTCCGCCTCGAGACTATAAAAAATATACGAGCATCAACAAAACCTAAGAGCAACCGCATTAGCAAACCAGTGAGTGGGTTCGCCACCTGGTTTTTTTTTTTTATTTTTTTTATTTTTTTTCGTTTACTTTATTAAAAAAAATTTAATGATTGGACCAATCACAGGCCGCCCCGTGGCGTGGGGTCCGCGAAAACAGTGTTGAACCGGTTCACCCCAGTCATCCTGCACGAGCTGGGTTCATAGAAAAGTCAATATTATATTATTTTTTTGTCTTGGAACTTGTGTGTTTTTTGGGTATAAATCCTTGATACGGATGCTCTAAGAAAACTTAAATTCGTCGAAACAAGATTGGTGTAAAGGGGCTGTTTACCTCTTTCAATATTGGGCTGACTTGGGAGGTGGATAAGCCCAATCAAGGGAGGGCTGATGGTACAGCTAAAGGTTCGAAGGTTTCCCGTAAACGCATTGGTTACGGGTGCCAATACAAAGTACGTGGATAAAAATTGTTGTAGTTTTAAGTGTTATTAATAGATTTATATAATTAGTATAGTGGTTAAATATTGTTAAGTTTGCGACATGTATATAACTAGTTAACTACCAAATGGAATAGCGGTCATATTATAAATATTTAAAACTATAAAGTTATTATAATTATAAAACATTAAATTATAATATTATAAAATTATATTTATAAAATTGTAGTATTAAATTCAAAATTATTCTGGGTATATATATAAATTTAGAAATAGCAAATATTTTTTTATTTTAATGTTTTATAATATAAACTAAATATAACATATATTACTATTTATAATATATAAAATTACAATTAACTAAAAATATTTTATATTTATAGAATTTTTTTTAAAAAATATTTAACTACAATCTTAAACGCTAACTGAAACTAATTTTTATTGGTTTAGAAGTTATAATACGGTTAACGGTGATTCTTGGAACGTTAAAAATTAATCATCTGATTGCAATTGCGGGTGATAGGAAAACGGCTAAACCATCTTGACCATTCATTATTTATGCCAAGTCGTCAAAAAGTTGTATCCAACATCTAATCAAGTATAAGGTAAAATTTTCTTTTCAATCTTTGTTATAATATCGCCATAAATCATGGGGACTTCTTGGAAAATTTTCACAACCCTATAAAGCAAAGATCATTTTCTAAACGTCAAACTTTCCATAATCAATTTCTATTTCTAAAAAGATAGTGTGGATAAATTTGAAGTCTCATCAAACTTTATATCGCCAAAAATAGTAGGGACCTCTTTGCATATGTAATCAGTGACTTCATATTAGCTGGGATCAACCTAACATACGGCTCTATTAGGTAGAGTTTGCTGACATTTATTTCGTCAGCCCATTAGAGCATAACATGACCCAGGCTGAAAAAATATCAAGGCCCATAAAAGAAAAGACTTAGTCAAAGAACACGTGTACAGTCATGATATTATCTAACGTATGCCGCCACATCATTCACCGTTGATATTTAAAACGTCATCATTATTTCTTCCTTCCGTCTCTCGTCATCTTCTTCGTCGTCTTCTCAAATTAGCTTCCTTTCTTTATCTTCATCCTCACGCGCAAATTCGTTGGTGGATATTATTAATCTTCCTTGACTACTGTCTTGTTTCCATGATTTGAATCTAGGATCTCACGGCTCGTCTGTATAATCATTCCTCTCTCTTTTTAGTGTTTTCTTTCCGCATCTGAGATCTCTGCAACTTTTGAATCGAAATTCGAGAATTAGGGCTTTTCCGTTGGGTTCTAGGGTTTCGAAGAGCATAAGATATAATGCCTTCGGTGCCCACTAAGCTTCTTCTTCTACTTTTGATTCCTTCGTTGACTCCTTATCATTCTGGTTTGTCTTCGCATCGTCTTAAACCTCTCGAAAAGTCTGATTGGCGTGGTAATCTTAGTTAACATCTCCTTCTCTCCTCTGGTCTCGTTTACCCTTTTCTTATCTCGTCCTCCTCCTAGTCTGGTTCTTGAGATCTTCCTAGCTCGATTGTTGGTGTTAATTTCACTTTCTTGGCGTTGCTTGATTTGCAAGTTACAACCCTTAAAGGTATGGACTTTTTTGTGTCGGTGAATCTCTGTTTCCGTTTTGTGATGTGAAAATCATTTACTCATTATAGTAACTTTGAACTTTGTTTGTGAGCAGTTACTACTCCTGCTATAGTTGGATATGAGCTCTGCTTGTGGTAAGTTTGATTTCAAATATGCAGACTTTGACATCTCCACTTCGAGTCCTCCCACGAAGCATTCCTCTAATGCTGGATCTGACGAGTCTCAGGAATCTGATGGAGATGAAACTGGTTATATAAACCAAACTGAGAATGAAGAATCAGTTACCAAGGATTTAGGCAAATCCACTTTAGGTTCTTTACCTCCTAAGTCCTTAGATGATGAAGACAAGGATGAGAATCTTACTACTGTAAGTCACTTAAGATACTAGTTAACTGTCTGTTCAAATTCATAGATTTGATTGTCTCTGGTCTATAGAGTTTGTTCCTTGTATCTTATTGTATGCAAAACTGTTATCTTTATAAACTGGTTATAGCTAGTCTACAAGTTTCTCCATATATAGTCCAATCAAGGAAAATACATTTGATTCAAGAAAACACTGTTTCATAGTGACTTGGATTTGGGCTGTGTCATCTCAATCTTCAGTTAGAATTGATTTCGTAGTGAAGTTGTTTCCATATTACTCAAGCCAAGGCTGTTATTTTCCGATTGTCTCTCTTTCTCACCTGTTTGTCTGATTCTCAACAGACACCAGTTGTTCTCATCCCGGCCATAAAAGGCAGCCGGGAGAAGCATGGCTTGTCACTGAAGAAGTCGAGTGTTTCATGGGCGGATGACGTGTATGACCCTCCTCCCTCCATAGCCTCGCACACAAGAAACAAGAAGCAACAACAGCAGAAGTCCAAGAGCAAAGACAACCACAAGAAGACCGGAAAGAAAGGACAGAAAAACTCTTCCTCTCGTAGTGGCAAAGACAAGAAGCAAGCTGCTCGCAAACACAGCCGAGAAAAGTTTGATTGGGCAACTCAGATGCCTATAGTTGCAGCATCTTCTTGAATAGCATTGGCTGGCTAATAACCAAAAGCACATCTATGAGCTTGGCTCCCTCTTTGTCTAATAAATAATCAAATCACTCTTTGTGTGTTGTGTTTCCAGATTATGTTTGACTTCAGCTTTTCTTATGGTTGATCCTAAACAAGACTTTGTTGAAGTTTGGTTCTTGTTTTTCTGTAATTTAGATTCACCTTTGTGAAATAACTCAATGGAACTTTGGTGTTATCTTATTTGAAGCAAATTTAGTTGTTTTTTTTTGTAACACTGGTGCAATGGTACAAAGAAAAATTTCAAAAAATACAAAAGAGAAAAACAGAGAAGATAAGAGATATCAGTAGACATCAACGGATAACGAAAAAGAAAACTTCACCCAAAACCTTATAGCTGAACCTCCAAAGCAAGTAGGTGATGAAGCCAAACGGGTGCATTACGGGCGATGTATGACTGGTGACGGTTATCGCGAGTGACACTTATAGCAATAGCGTCTGCTGCTTCATTGCGTGGTCTAAACTCCATGAATCTATCCTGGCGAGGAGGAAAGAAATATTATGATGAATATGGCTGAAAATGAGGTGGCCATTTGGATGTGTGAGTGCGTCATGGAGGGTCTCGGAGGAAGTCTCGAAAATGATATTAGAGAAAAACCAACGAAATCAAATCCATTTAGTTAATAAATCAAATCATTTCACACTGTCTGAATCATCATAAATCCATTTTTTCTAAAACCAACGAAAGAAAGCAACGGTAACGAAAACGGCGAAAAACTCGGTCGTTTTCAATTTTCCTCATACTTCGTTAGAAATATCCAAAGAGCAGGTGAGATTTGGTTACCCTCTCTCTCTACTCATCTCCTTCACTAAAGCTACTCCATTTCCATGGCGGAAGTGTTCTCGCTATAAACCCACCAAGAGAGAGACAACGACTATGCGTTAAAGAAGCAACCTTTCGATGATTCGCCGTCTATTCTCCTCTCTCACTCACCGCTTCGGCTGGAGGATTCCGATTTTCCTCTACGGCGCTACCTGGACGGCGTTTCTAACGATCACCGTCGCGGTTATCTCTCTCGCACCGGAGTTCGCGTTCGTGTCGGCGATTTACCCGTCGTCTTCTTCGGTGGAGTTCTCGCGCCGGTGCGGTTCCGACGCAGCTGTTTTGGTGCCGTTGGATCTTCCCTCGGAGGTGTTGTGTTTACCGGCGAATCTGTTCCGGAGGTCGAAGACGGACCTCGTTGTGCCGCCGGTTTTTGCAGCTATAGTGGTCGCTGTCTCCGCCGTCGTTGTACGAACAATGGGCCTTTGGGAGGAAGAAGAAGCCCTTTAACGTAGGCCAATTATATAATATTATTAACATTGCATAACTTTTTTTTATTATTCTCGTGGAGTTGGGGTTATGTGCATCCTCTTTATAACCTTTGATATGTAATCTCATTTGGAGCAATAATTAACATACGGTATTCAGGGATATTATTACATTAAATTTTTAGCGAACCATATTATACAGTCACCCTGATGTTTTATTGTTGTTTCTATCAGGAGTTATGATTTTTTTAAGTTGAAAAATATATAATTTATTATTTATTCGGCAAATTAACGGAATTTTACAATAAAAGTCTTAAACATAATATAAATAGAATAATACTCATAAAACATTTTACGTGGTGCAAATAAAACCATTAAAATAATAAAATGCAAATATTCATAAAACATTTAAATTTATTGGTTATAGAAATCATCTGTCATGATAAAATATCTGTGATTGAGAAAGAAGAGAATAATAGAAAAGAGGGAAAATGTTCATTACAGATTTTCAAAAAATTAAAGTTCAAATCTCAAAAAAAAAAAAAAAGAGCTGAAGACTAACCTGCATAGATTAGTAAGCAGCCCTCTATAATGCTTGTACAAATATAAAGAAATATATATTGTAGAAAAAAACAAATAGCAATCGATAATGTGAATATGGTTGAGATGACCACTCCCTCTTTGTGACCGAGCAAGAAGACCACAAGGCTTTGCTTTGTCCTTAATTGTACAACTTCATTAACCATTTATCCGGAAACACCTGTGGATTGAGATAACCGTGGTATAACAATTTAACACTAATAAATTTTGATTAGTTGTTCAATTGATTTGTGCTTACCGCTAGAGAAAACCTCCACCGGTCCAAGCAGTGTCAGCCTTCCCATTGTGACCTACAGATTTCTTATCTCCTGCAGCACTCTGATAATAGCCATCATCATCATCTTTACCATCATTATCATCCCAACCAGCCCAACCATCATCATCATCATTAGAAGTAGACACCTTTGGTGCTGCCTCCTTTTTGGTACTATTATTCTTTTCTCCCCAGTCATCCCAAGAACTCGAGTTACCATAACTGTTGTGGTAACTACTTTGTGGTGCTGCTTCCTTTTTGGCATTGCTCTCTTCTCCCCAGTCGTCCCAAGAACTCGAGTTACGGTTACTGTTTTGGTAACTTGATGATGAATGTGACCCTCCAAGAGATGAGTTTGTTTCTGCTTTGTTCTGGTAGTAACCGTTGCCCTCGTTTTTGTTCTGTTGGTTCCAGGTTGATGCTTCTTCTTTAGTGAACTCTTCAACCTTTTGTGAAGCAATTGCCATTACTCCTTTCATGATTCCCCATGTCCTCTGTCCTATCTCTGTTGTCTTATTCGCAACAACGTTAACAGTCTCACTCACCGTGTGATCTAAGCCGCCTTCTTTGACCTGAAATGAACAGAAGTTTCTCATCTTAATTTTAACTTCACTCTACAAGTTTAATACATAGAGACTTAGAGATCATCCATCGTTACGCTCTAATCAGAGATTTAGTTGATTTATATAAACAACTGTCCAGCTAAACAAGACTAAGAGAGCAGCAAGAAGTATGTCTTGACTACCATGAGAAAACAGATTCGCTACCAAGAAGTATGTCTTGACTTATGTCGTTTTCAAGGGTTACTGGATACAACCTAAGCCAATGAAGCACATTACAGAGCAGAATGATAAAAGAAGTATACCTTGGAAGTGAACTCCATGGTTCCTGTCTGAACAACATTCGCAGCAGATGCGGCAACAAGAGACAATCTTCCGAACCCCTATTTGCATATACGAGTAAAAGTGAACATCAATCAAATAAACAGAGATCAAGTCATTCAACTCAACATCTAATCTAATCTGATCACTATCAAAACCATCAAACTTTACCTCGGACATTACAGCGAAAACATCACTCAACTCAACATCTCATCTAAACTAATCTGATCACTATCAAAAGGATCAAACTTTACCTCATACATGGCACATAAAATAAAACATCACTCAACTCAACATCTAATCTGATCACTATCAAAACCATCAAGCTTTACCTCAGACATGACACAGAAAACATCTCTCTGATCTGATAAATATAGAAAGCATCACACTTTACTTCAGACATGACACATAAAGCATAACTGAACTCAGCATCTAATCTAATCTAATCTGATCACTATCAAAAGATCAAGCTTCACCTCAGACATACCAGAGAAAACATCACCCAACATCAAACCTGATCTGATCATATCAAAAGCTTCAAACTTTACCTCAGACACGACAGAGAAAACATCTCCACCACCCTGTTGATTCCCTCTCGGAGCTGGACCAGGACTCGATCCAAACCCCACATACTTACCTCCTTGCGAAGGAGGAAGCCCCTCAGGCTTAGACTCATTCTCCGCCATCCTCTTCGCAAAGAAACTCTCCTTATTCGCAGCAGAAGCCTCAAGCTGCGACCTCGAGTAAATATCCTCCGACGACTTACTCTTCGCCGGAGCACCACCACCACCACCACCACCACGACCTCCCGACCCTCTAAAATCACTCGTCGATTGATTCCTCCTCATATCACTCGAAGATCTAAAAGAATCATCACCCTCCCAATCATCCCACCCACCATTGTTCCCATTCGAAGAAGACAACGGAGGCTTCTTACTACTACTCACCGTCTCCTTCACAACCGGTGGGTCCCTCCACTGCCTCCCTTCAGCCAACGCCTGGATCCGATCGCGATACACCGACGCGGCGTTGGAGTTGTACTTGGCCACGATGTCTGTCTCCTTGGAGATCCCGTAGAGAGCGAGGAACTTGTTGAGCCTCTCGTTGCCTCCTGCGTCCATCTTCTTGATCTGGATCTCGGACCATGAGTCCATGGTGACGGATCTGACGAAGGAGATGTGGACGCCTAGGCCTCTGTGCTTGCCCGAGCATTCTAGGCACATGAAGATCCCGTAGGAGACGGAGGCCCATTGAGGATTCTTTTGGGAGCAGTCCACGCATACCTTGTTCTCCGGCTGTGATTGGAGCGTGCGTAATCGTCTAGCTGCAGCCATGGTGGCTCCGATCTGATTTTGACCCGACCGAACAGATCTGATTAGAGACAGATGTGTTTGTGTTTCTTCGCTCACTTGTTTGGTAATAAACGGTGGTAAGTCGCGTTGAATGTGCAGGTGTTTTTGTGGCACGTGCGAAGTTCACGGGAAAGTGCTATCTCAGGAAACGAGTAATTGATAAAACGACGTCGTCTCATCTTCAGAATCTAATATTTTCTATCCAAGCCCAAACCATAGTCACGACATGAAGCCCAAAAAGCAACTATACCGAGGTTTGCAATTAGCAATTGATATATCTCATGTCACATTCATTTCAAACGTCTTTTGGAACAGCAAAATAGGATCCTCTCCATGAGCTTGGAAAAGAAGTTCAATTGTAATTTGATTGACTTCTCATACTAGCCGAGAGGCGCACACATACTGGTTGTGACCTGGTTTGTAAACCGAAATGCATAAACAAAATCTCCAAAAACCGGAATGAACTACAGTTCCTGTCACATGTTATCATACCCAATTTTTGAACTTGTTATATTCAAATCTTTACTGTTTCGATTCAGTTTTGAAATGAATAACGAAGCCATTTGAGACCATCATTGGAACCGGAGATGTGCTAAACCAATTAAACCAAAAAACCGGTTACTGTGGTACGAAGTTGTTTAACTAAGCTTTTTCATTCAATTCAAACCACTAAAACATTCCAAACGCAACTCTAAAACAGCTTAGAGAAACCAAACAAACCCTAAATCCAAACGCGATTTACAAACGCTAATCTCATCTCCCTCAACCGCCGAATCCATACAAAGTCCTTCCCTGCCTCTTCAACGCATAGACAACATCCATCGCCGTCACCGTCTTCCTCCGAGCGTGCTCAGTGTAAGTCACGGCGTCTCTGATCACATTCTCGAGAAAGATCTTGAGAACACCGCGAGTCTCCTCATAGATCAAGCCGCTGATACGCTTGACACCGCCTCTTCTGGCTAAACGACGAATCGCAGGCTTGGTGATGCCTTGGATGTTGTCACGGAGAACCTTCCTGTGCCTCTTGGCTCCTCCCTTTCCCAATCCCTTTCCTCCCTTTCCTCGCCCAGACATTTTCTTTTCTTGGAAAGTTTTTAAATGGAGAGTCTTTTGTGTGTTTTGATGTGTAGATCGAAGAAAATGATGAGATGTTTATATAGGAACATCCATCTTTGTGTTTTGTGTTTTTATTTTTCGCAGATGATTTCATCCGTTGGATTGTGTTTTAATCTACGGTTCCGAGTATCGATCCGCGTCAATCTAATTTGGCTTAGCGTATGTGAGACAACATAAGGACCGTTGGATTATAGTATAATCGACGGTTACTAATATCGATCTGCGTGCTTTTATCTTATTGGCTAACGTTGGCTAGTGTCTACAACATAACTGCAGGGTCATCAAGGTTATGGACAACAACTCATACGAGACAGAAGTTCAGCTAATGCTAAAAGAACATGAATTTGCAACAAAGAAAAAAAAAAACATTCTTGCACTTGTTCAGAAGCTCAGAATCTCGTATGCTGACGTTGTCGCATAACGTTGGCTAGTGTCTACAACATAACGGCGTCGCATACGCAGTTATCCTAATTGCTCATCATGGCTGAGCTCTATTGCAATTCTTTACTTAATCCATTATGTAAGTGTTACAATACTCCACCGATTCTTTGACCTGCTGAGATGTTTTATGTATCCATTGGCAGTGTGGGACAAGAAAAATGGTGCACAAACAGTTTAACTTGCTTTGCCACCACGTTCCAACATTTGCACAATGCAAGGTCGAAGGCGTAGTCTTCCCAATTGTTTTTGCACAGGGCCGTTGTCTTACAGAATCTAGTACCAAACGCTCAGAGCTTCTTGTAGATTCTTGCTCTCACCCAGATGAAGATGGCATGCCCACTGAAGATCTGTATTCAGCCTCCCGTGCAGAGCAGTCAAGTGACTTTGAACTCTCATCTCACAGTATTTAAAGACCAAGATGGTTAAGAGTGCTGTAACATACCCTCACTCTCAAGATGCAGTTCGACAGCTCTTGCTTTATCTCAATCTATCGCCTCAACTGTATCAAATTGTCTGTGATATATATGACTCATATTTATTGCTTGAATGAGATATACTATAGTCTAATGGGTTACACATTTGACTATCAGCACTCAACTCATACAGTAGATTAGTACCATACTACCATCTGAGAATCACAACAATTTTTTTCTTTGTACAAACACCAATCACAGCAATCAACACCAAGCTAGTGCTGATTCCAACACAACGTACGGAAGATTGCAAAGTGGTGAAAAATCTTATATGAAACCGTTTAATTCTACAAGCTTCTACATACCAGAAAACTGTAACAGAATGTCAACATAAGATCGTTTCCTCCAAGATGTGACCGTAGACACACCCGCGCGCACCTCATGCTCTTCCAGACCAGCTCTTAGCTTAGTGCAAGTATCTCAAGAACCGAACCTGGTCCATCGTAATACGCTTCAATGTTGCATCTTCAGGTAATTGAGTTGATAACGGGACTTCTCTTACAAACTCTCCTTGTGGGCAATGCTCAGATGCTGGATCAGTTAACTTGAAGTCTTGAACGTTCTTTAATGTCTCTTTATGAAATGTACGTGTGATGTGCTGACACAGGAAGCTTTTAGGATTGATGTGTGAGAGTGTTCCTCCGCGAGAAACCTCTGTAGTGCTTCCTCTGCTTCATACCTTTCTCAAAACTAAACAGAAACAGACGATCGCCTCGTCTAAAATGCCCGTTCATGGAACTCCTCAGCTGTCCCAAGAACATTCTCAGGTCTCTCTGTAAAAACCCACATGTACATGTTCTCCATATCATCCTGAACCAAAAACACATCAAGCTTCATATCAGACTTCTCAAAACAAGACAAGCCGTTGCTGTCACTGGCCATTTTCGTAGTTGACTTCTAGTTTAACGCAGGCTCAACGGTTATTTCTTGTTTGCTTGTTTATGTTTCGTAAATGTATGCGTGCATTTATACCTATCGGGCTTAATCTCCAATACACCTCAAAGCTTAATTCACTGGCCCATTAGTGTACGACTCAAACCCAAAGACCCCAAAGTCACTGAATATAGAATAATTAAACTAATCGTAGTGGCACCGACAACCACCAAGTTTTCCAACCACTACTACCATCTACAATCATAACAAAACTAAACAAAAGAAAATCCTCCTTCTTTCATTGTATAAAAGTAAATAAATAAAATTTTCAACAGATCAACCAATTTAAAATGCATGTTTTGGATTCAACTAAAGTTAATTCTCATACGTCTAAATATAAGATTAGTATTTAAAAGGAAAAAGTGAAATTGTTGAATTTGAGAACGGTGCTAATCATTTTTTTTTCTTTTTGAAACATAAACGGTACATATAATTATATTTCATTTATCGATTATTATATATATATATATATATATATATTAGAAAATTTTCACTTTCTAACGTTTTTATTTCAAAAGTTCAAATCTCATTTACACTGGTTTTACATTCTCTCTGCATTTTAAAACCACATAATAAATTATATGTTTTCTGAAAATTTATTTTTAGGTACTCTTCTATGTATTTATGATTTTTAAATAGAGTAAAAAGTTAATAAAAGATTACTTAGTATATACCAAAATTTTAATATCATTTTTTTAAAGATACATTCAATCAAAAATACTATAGCATTTAGGTTTTAAGTTTAGTGATTATTGTTTGAGTTTTACTATTAGAGATGAAGTTGAATTTATAAATTTCTATAAATAATTAATATTTTAAGAGAGTTAATTTAATTTTATCACAAATTTAATATATTTATAAAATGATTATTTTAAAATAACTTTGAAAATATTATAAATTTATAGTAAAATTAGAATTTTCTTGAACGTAACTGTAACAATGAAGATGCTATCTTCCTAAATAAAACCATATGGTATTGAAAGAGTTTTTTTTAGAGTGATTTAGTGAACTACCCATATTTGAAACTCAAATTAGCAAAATACCATTGATTGGACATGAGGGACACTGACACAACCATTTAGCAAGAAAATGCAGAGAATGCCCTTTCTCTTTCCTCTCATTAACACGAAGCGTAAAAACATTTGTTAACATATAACACTTTTGTTAACGTCTACAATATTTGTTAACAGCCAACACATTTATTTCCGCGAAGCGTAAAAATAATTGTTAACAGTTAACACTTCTGTTAACGTTTACAATATTTGTTAACAGCGAACACATTTATTAACGCGAAGCGTAAAAATAATTGTTAACAACTAACACTTCTGTTAACGTCTACAATATTTGTTAACCGCTAACACGACGTCGAATCTAAAACCCAGAAAATTGATATCATCAAAAAAATGAGGATTCAAATTCACTTATGAAAAAAATAATGAAATTTAAAATTTAATTGTATATAGAATGATAGAGATTTGTAAAATAATTAGGGATTGGAGAGAAAAAAAAGATGAAAACTTTGAGGATTCAAAGCCACTAAGAAAAAATAATGAAATTTAAAATTTAATTGTATATAGAATGATAGAGATTTGTTAAATAATTAAGGATTGAAGAGAAAAAAGAAAGCGGAGGAAGTCAAAGAGAGGAGAGAGTGTGGAGAAGGGCAAAATGGTCCAAAGGAAAGTGATTATGGGCAAGTCTCTAATTATAGGTGCAAATAGGACACTTTATTCAAATAACTCTTTTTTTATCCAAAGAAATGAATTATGTGCGAAAGTGATTGTTGCATTTGTGTATTTCACATTAACAAATATATATTTTTGACTATACGTCGTTTGGAACAAAAAGTAAAATTGGAAAGAAACAAAACTAAACACGGCGCACTTTCCACTATTATCTTCCTTCTCCACCAACTTTATTTCACAATAATAATGTTCAATAATAATAATACCACCACCTTCGGCTCCGGCGCCGGAGCCGTCGTCCCTACTCCTTCAGCTACAGTTCCCACCACCATCTTCCCCGGCACCACCGTCACTTCCAACTCCACCTTCATCATCATCGGACCTCCTCCACCGTTCCCGGCGCCTCCTCGGAACATCGACTTCACTCCTCTCATACTAATCTTCGCCGTCATCGCAATCATCGCCGTTCCCGCCTTAGTATACGCTCTTTTCTTCACCTTCCCCTGCTCTTCCCGCCGCCGCAGCTCCTCTTCCCCCCGCCGTAGCAGCAGCTCTTTCTCCGACGATCATGCCACCGTGGAAATCACATCGCCGAACACAACCGATAGAGACGCCTCAACCGCCGCCGCCGCGCCTGATTCCGGCGTGAAAATCAAGAAAGAGACTCGTTCTAAGGAGATCGGAAACGAGTGCACCGTGTGTCTGTCGGTGTTCGCCGACGGCGAGGAGATCCGGCGACTTAGCGCGTGTAAGCACGCGTTCCACGTGGCTTGTATTGAGACATGGCTCAAAGATCATCCCAATTGTCCCATATGCCGAGCAGACGTCCCCGTTAAACAGACAGAAGCTAACGGTAACGTGAATCGTAACGGTGGCGGTAACCGCCGTGTTTCGGCGAGCAATAGAGATGATGATTGGCGTCAAGGTCTACCTGATGCTTCTAGTTTAGTTTGATTATATTTTTGTAATTTATTTCTCGATTTGGTAATTTATGAAATGATTTTGAAATATTTATTGTGGCTGTAAGCAAATTATATTGTGTTCGTTAATTTATTTTATTCTTGACCACGTAATTTTCTTGGTTACTTCGTAACTCCGTAAGCAACAGTGAGTGATGGGATATGTAACGTTGACTCTCGACAACTCACTCATTCTACGGTGTACAAAGATCCATAACTAATCCAACGGTTCATACTCATCGAAGCTAAACTACAGTGTTTTTGACGTTCTCCACGTAAACGCCTATTTAAAACGAAGACTTTCGTCATCGATGGTATTATGGTAAAACCTTACTGAATATTTCTGTAGATCTTTGATTGAACCGGTTTTATTGGTTCATCACTCTCATGTATGGTGTGGTTGGTTCACGTAAACGAAATTTCATGTCTTCTTAGTAGGACAAGGCAAAATATCTCTAAATTTTGATTGATTCATTATTTGTCTCAATTCTGATCGAAAATCTGAATATTCATACATTTACGAAGTAAATCATATACTAATACATAATATCCATAAAAAACAAAATAAATCACAAATACTAATATTATTAGAACAAATCTCTTGTTATATGCATATATATACATATATATTTAAGAATTATATATATATATATATATAAATTATGTAAATATTATATTTTTCCTGTAAGGTTTAAAAATAGTTTTATTTATTAATTTTATTATATTAATTATTAGAATTTTAGAAAATAAACAACTTTCGATTTTTGTAATAAATTGTTATTGTTTATATTATTTTGTTTTCCTAATTTTATTTTAATTGTACGGATCAGATCAGATATCCGATTAAAAATATATAATATTCCAAATATCAAAACATCGAATATCCCGAAAGTTACTAATCGAATCAGCTAATTGATTATTCAAACGAAATTAATCATATATCAATAATACTCCAAAATACAAGGATATTCTATCTGTGAGCACAACTACTTCTCGCATTATTGACTTAATCAAGAACTAGGAAGAATACATGTGTATATATTTGATTGGCTTCTGTCCAATTGACTTTAACTAACCTCTGACCACTGAACTTTTGAATGTAAAGCATAAGAGTGTGCCTAAATGTTTGGTTTTGGATTCCGACTTATCGATTCATGTTATACGGTTCAAAAATCCTATTGTACTTTTGGCCCGTTTTAGGTTTTCAAATATTTTCCATATCTTCTCATACTTGCCTCGCTACCTGAACTGAGCACACAAGCAACACCGGTTGGAACAGAGTGAGAGAGCCAATATTATGTATACCTACATGGAATGTTCTCCTTTTTTATATTTAGAAACAGATCATTTGTGTCAGGCTTCTTGCATAACAGCTCTTACTGTAAATTTTGTAGGAGCCAAAGAGAAAGAAGACCTGTATCATATATATCCAGACTTTTACTATTTGAAGAAATTAATGTGGTGTCATTTGGGCTAAAGAACTAAAGATCTTTGCCTGTTTCATTCAAAAAATTCATGGGTATAACACTTAATCTCATTGCTCGTTCACTCTTATCCTAGACGCGTATATAATTGCTGACAGTAGATTGGGGTTGAAGAGGCTCTTAAAGTTGGTTTAGCCAGGAGTGGTGCTCAAATATTGGATGCCCTAAACATTTTAGTAAAGTTTTAATAAATAAAAAGTTTTGTACAAATTTAGGATTTTATCCAGTGTAAATATTTTTAAAAAATTTGGAGTACTAGTCCAATGTTTCACTTCGTTGTGTTCGGGACCATCCCTGGGTTTAGCCAACTGTAAGTTGGAAGAGGTTTGAGAAACTCATGGTTAGGCTTCTTGATCATGCGAATTTCAGGGCTAAGCAATGTAAGTAGTTATTTGTTGTCTACTAACTCTTGATTATTGATGAACAATATATTATATATATGCGTGCAAACTTGATAGCACATAAATAGCGATTAAAAAAACTGAGTTGGTACAAAAATATTGTGGAACGTCATAGCCATTCTACTGTGATCCTAAGACTGCAAATCTAAAGGCATTGAAATGAATGTGTATTTTACATAAAATCTAAAATTAAAGCCATCAAATTATTTGTCTATGTTACATCCATCTAAATCGAAGCCAATGGACTAGTATTTGTCTATTTCACATCATCAAAATGGCTTTACATAAAATCTAAAATCAATGCCATTGAATTATTTGTCTATTTTACATACCTCTAAAGTCGAAGCCAGTGAACTATTTCTCTAATTTACATCACCAAATGGCTTTACCAAATTAGTTTTCATTGTGACAGCTCAGATTGGTCTATTCTACACATAACCAATTGAACTTATTCAAATCTGCAAATTAGTTTTTGTTTGTTCGTTTGTAGTTTTACTAGGCGATCTATAACTGTATAAAATCTATCGAAGTATGTGAGGAATGTTTTTGCGTGGTAGGTACAAACTTAGAAAAGAAACCTTGGAAAGTGAACCGAAGGCTCAAACCTCAACGTATAGGGAGATGGAGAGACTAAGAGTCACGCAGTTCGAGGCAGCGTGAGGATCAATCACATCTACGAGAGGGATAGAATATTGCCATGCAGAGAAAAAAAGCAAAGCAAGGGAACATGATGGACCGGTCACGATGCTTCGGCTGTCGTCCAACGACCAAAGCACCCATTTTACCAACTTTTCCTATTTTAAAATCTCTTTTATCTTCTTTTTGTTGTTAAATAATTAGACTAAATCATTATATGATCAATGATCCTATTATAATCATTATGTAACACCTCGAAGTTCGGTCTACATAACACCTTTGTCTCCTAGGTTTACTCCATATATTCTACTCGGATCAGTCTACACAGAATTTAACTGTGTAATCACACTCTTAACGAGAGGTAATTCGTTTCTTTAATTGAATCAAATTATGGTCATTGTTTTAAGGGAGAACAGGTTACCATTGCAACTTTACATAGGGACTACATCCAGTTGGATTACATATCGTTGTCTTTGACTGGTTTTCTAGTGAATAGCCAAACTATACTCTATCCGTTCCAAAATATATAATGTTTTAGAGACTTTTTGATGTTTTAAAATAGATCATGTTTTGATATTTTATATTAATTTTAGTTTTATTGAAAACTATATGACCAATAATATTTTATACTTATTTTTAAAAATTGGTTGGATTAGTTTTGATTTATATTTTTAATGTTACTTTTAAGAAATAGTACATATCTTAATTTTTGTGCATACACTAAAATATCAAGTATTTTGAAACAGATGGAGTAGTACTATATATTTTGTTATCTTGGGTTCATAACAACAATTTTTATGAGCATCCAAAACGAGATTAAGTTTATTAAACAGTTAAGTTGATATTCTACTCTACGGAAACACGAGTGAATAAAAGGATTTTATATAAAAAAAAATATCATCTGTCAAGAAAATACTTTTATTTGTAAATTTGTAAATGACAATTAAATATCAATCAAATAAGTCAGACAGTGCTGATTTTGATCTGAAAATCTCGATCTAAAATGTGTGGATCTATGAAGCAATGATCATCACAAGGCAAAACATAAAAAAGCTTATGTACTAAGAAAATATACGTATATAAATGTGAAACTATTGATAAAGTTTCAAACCCTAACTAAAGCAAGAAAAAAAAGAATCATGTCAGTCCCACCTCATATGGAACACATACCCTAATAATTACATATATAACAATTATTTTTATATCCCCATACCAAAATTTTGTATTCACATTTGCATATATATGAACTGTCCATATATATATATATAAAGGTTCGTCCACTTTAAATTCTAGCCATCTTCATTCTCACACTCAACCTTCTCGTCACTTTCTTCAATTTCTTTGTTTTTTCCTCTGTCTGATTCCTCTTATAGATCTAGTTCCCATATCACCCACAAAGAAAAAGAGAAAAGAATAGATATATCTTTACTTTAAGTAATTTGAAGAATAAAATCAAAAGAGAGTATAACCATGGTTTTCTCCTCCATCCAAGCTTATCTTGATTCATCCAACTGGCAACAAGTAAGTTTTTACTATTCCACATACGCAAGCCTCTCAAATAGGATACATCAAATTATTATTGCTTATCAGTTACATGTTCTAATTTGGGAATCAAATTAACAAGAGAACTCTTAACTCAAACAAACAAAAATAAAGACAAGATATTCTTGCTTAGGAATTACCACATGCTTATTTTTTTTTCTAAACCTAAATAAAAAAATACTAACCTTAAATATTCTTCTTGCTTAGCATGTTCTTGAATATTCTTGTTCACTTTTAATATTCCTCGTTGTTTTTTTCTGTTATATTATTCTAGGCTCCTCCGAGCAATTATAATCAGGGTGGCGCAGGAGCCTCAGAAACCGAGGGTCATGGTCTTTGTCCTCAGCTGCAGCCACAGTCCAATGGTAGCGGAGGCAGTGGCTCGATCCGACCAGGGTCGATGGTCGACAGAGCAAGACAAGCAAACGTAGCCATGCCTGAAGCGGCACTGAAATGTCCAAGATGCGAATCCACCAACACCAAGTTCTGCTACTTCAACAACTACAGCCTCACTCAGCCACGCCACTTCTGCAAAAGCTGCCGGAGATACTGGACACGTGGCGGTACCCTCCGCAACGTCCCTGTCGGTGGTGGCTACCGGAGAAACAGGCGTACTAAAACCAGCAGCAACAACAGCACCGCCACTAGCAACAACGCAAGCTTCTCCTCCGCAGCCTCGGGGAACGCATCCACCATCAGCGCGATACTCTCCTCGAACTACGGAGGAAACCGTGAGAGTATCTTAAGCCAGTTTTTGTCTCCAGGGAGGCTAATGAATCCTAGTTATAATCATCATCTAGGAGATCTCTTGGATACTACAAAAACAGATAATAGCATGAGTTTATTGAACTATGGGAGATTGAGTGATCAAGATTTGAGGTCAGTCCACATGGGAACTTCAGGTGGCTCGCTTATGAGCTGTGTTGATCCATCTTCAAATAGGTTTAACCCTTTTGAATCGCCGAGGACAAGTTATGCCTCGACCTCATCTGCTTTGGCCTCGCAGTTCTCTTCCTTTAAAGTTGAAGATAATCCTTACAAATGGGTTAATGTCAATGGTAATTGCTCCTCGTGGACTGATCTTTCTACTTTGGGCTCTTCTCGTTGAGTTCAATTCAACAAAAAAAAAAACTAGAGGTTACTTACTGATGAAAACCCTAGTTACTAATTATTAGGTTAAGTTTCTCTTGTTTTACGTTTTTTGTTTAGTTTATGTTGTTTCCCTTGTTCTCGATCTAAGAGTTATAGCTAGTTATTTAGCTTAAGTCATTGGGTCTGCCGGAGAATGTTCCTTTATTTGTTCCTTTTGTCAACAATGTTCTTTAGAAAAAAAAAACAAAACTATTTTGTCAACAGTGTTCCTTTGTTATCGTTCGAGTTTGATTACTACTATTGAACCGTCTTAGGGCATGATTATCGGGTGAAACCCCTTCTGGGTTTCTTCCCTTCTTCTTTTTTTTTTTTTTTTTTTTTTTTTTTTTTAAAACGGAACCAATTGCGGGCCACCACGTGTCGTGGGGCCCGCAGAACAGTAAAAGAAACTCCCCAAAACCGACTCTTATTTCATCACTTTGACAACCGATTTTAAAAAAAAAAGTGGGATCCATTACTTTAGAAACTCTATAGTATACTGCGATAATGCTGGCCTAAAATGTCTTAAATGGATATCTGTTAATCATTAAATTTTACAGTGATCAGTAATTTGTCTTTATCGGGCGTACAGTGATCATTAAAATGTGAAAACTACATTGCTTTTAACTGAAACTGCTAAAAACAAAATATTATTTTGGTCTAAAGGTTTTCTTCCTAGTTTACTCTCCGCTCCACTCTCGACTTTCCAATAAAATATAGAAATGGACCAAAAGATCAATTATATATGAACCGTTAACGAGCTAATCAACCTCCTCCTATCATTATGATAGAGCTTAATCTAGCCATATACCATGTCTTGAAATTATATAGATTGATTCCGAAAGTTCTCACCATATCTATTTGTATATATCCATCTTAACCGTGGCTCTGTTTTAAATCGGAATAGGGAAAAGTACATCTCAAAAAAAGTTTTTTTTTGCGCTTAAATTTTTGATTTTTGTAATATTTATGTATTTTATAAATATTTACACTCAATAATTAGATGCAAATCAGCAAATTTTAATCTAGAGAACTGAGATGACAGCCGATTTTCTTACATGTGACAATGAAGCATTTAAGGACAAACACAGAGAATCAATGTCGGGACCGTATTTTTATCTTAAGATGTCGGTTTGACTCGCTTTGGAACTAGTGAACGCAGCAAACTATCTGACAGATTTGCTTCTTTTTTTGTCAGTGTGTGCCAAGTCATCCGTTTTTCACTGTTAAGTGTTAGAAGAACTCACTCTCAAGTCTCTACTAATTTGGTCATAGTTTCTTCCCTACTTCCCCTTACTCGTTACTTTTTTTTTTTCCTTTACTCAAATTTTACGTTATAGACGATATTGTGAAAACGTAAAATCAGT